>PVKZ01004886.1:0-67165 GCA_004027375.1 Macroglossus sobrinus
GGAAAGGTCCACTGCTTACGGGAAGGAGCGGGTACTCAGCCGGGAGTGAGCCGCTGGGTGTAACTGGGACTCAGGTCGTGACAGCCAGAGCTGGGGACAGTGGGGACTGCGGGGACAGCGGGGGCCGTGGGGACAGTAGGGACCGCGGGGACAGCGTCTGGAGAACAGGGCACGCACGGCGACGGGTTTCGCGCGTGCCCCGCGCACATCTGTTGGCGGGCGTTTTGGAGACGAGTGACACGGACAGACTGCGTTTCAGAAGGAGGTCTGGCCACACACTGAGAGAGAGAGCGAGTGAGGGAGGAGAGGAGTCATGTCAGCTCTGCTCATCGGTTTATTCGGCCAGTGGGAGGCGGCCTGCACACCAGCAGTCAGTGTGAGTGGACAGACCAACAAAACGATGGAACGTGGGGTCCGGGGCTCACCATGCAGTGAGGACCACGGAGTGTGAATCACATGTAAGCTTAATGGATATCCGAGGAGGGCAGACGCAGATGCCCTGGGGCCACCAGGCTTCGTCCCCCTGCAGAGCACGGGACAGCGCTCAGCACCGGATGCAGGGGCGTGTTCCACGCAAACCGACACGCGTCAGCCCACGTAGACGCCTTTAAGTTCACCAGTAAGAGTGTGAATCTCACGTGCTTTAACACAGTACAAATCCTTAAGCAAAAAGTCAATATTTTGCATGTCGGGTGTCTTAGGTGACTGTTTGTTGTAGAATGAAATATGTATCCAGCAACCTTTGCTTTAGAGTTTCTGGTTTACCCGCGAACTAAAAGCAATGCATTTATTCATCAGATTTTAAGACTCCTGGGAGGCAGGCGGTATCGGGTATCAGCGGTGACCCAAACCCAGTTCCTGTCCTTGGGGAGGGGACAAACTCGGCTTCTGGAAGCTCTTGGTAGCTGGAACGTGAAGGCAGAACAGCATCCACACAAGTGGCCACGTAAGATTAGTAACGAGGCAGTAAGCCCAAAGCCCGGGAGCCCGGAGCAGAGAGATGAGGTGATGGGAGGGATTCAGGGGCAGGACGGGGACAATGGCGGAGCGTGGCCAAGATGGCAGTGCTTGATCTTCTCCAAGGAAACGGTCCCCACGGACGGGGGAGAGGCAGATGCCGACTCCCCAAATCTTATAATGAGAAGAGTGAGACTGACCCTTTCACTCTGCGTGGTTTTGAATTTCCTCTGTAACCTTCACTGAGTTAAAGGAAATACTCTTTATACTACGGATAGGAAGTTCAGTCTTTCTTATGACAAAAAACAAACAAACAAACAGTAACATTAGAAAAACCCGCTTGGATAGCATGATTTAAGATGCTTGTTTCTGGAAGTACGTGTATTTTTTCCACGTGCCACTGGTATGCAATTCTCAAATGTCAGAATCACGCGATTGTAATAACGATGTTTACTGTAAAGGAACACTTAGTTATATGGTGCAAGGGTAAGCTCTCAAGCAGAGATAATACAAAGCAGATAATGTTTTTTTTAATTAAAAAATTGGCCAAGGTTTTAGTTGATAAACGCGACATCAACAATTTTATGTACTGTTATTTAACCGGCTTATATACATGTTTATAGTCATTTTATCAACTTCTTGTCTGCACTCAAAATCCATTTTACAAAGTAGTGTTATTCCAATTAAGGCGACTTTCAGCATTTTAAAAATGTTTTTATCCTCTAGGTTTACGGTTATACCACACAAACCCCAAAAGATGGTGTCATTTTCTGTAAAGACATTCTAGCCCACTTGAAAGTCCCCTGAATGACAGGCGGACGCCGTGTGCCCGCTTCTAACCTGCCAGCTCCCTGGGCTCAGCGCTCTGTGTCCTTCACAGATGACTCCTGTTCTTCAGTCGCTTTAAACAAATGACAGCAGGACCAGAATCGTTTAAGAAAATGTTGGCAAACCCAAAAGGGGTGTGTGTGTGTGTGTGTGTGTGTGTGTGTGTTTCTCTCAGCAAAGGGAACAAAGTGACACTTAAAGACTCTGGCGGATGCGGAGGAACTGGGCGGCCACTGCCGTTGACGCGGTGACTCCGTGAGCCCAGCGGGGTCCCCCGTGGCCCTTCCCAGCTGTCCTCACCGCTCCCTCCCTGGCGTCCCCCTGCCTGGGCGTCCCCCTGCCTCAGCGTCCCCGCCTGTGTCCGTCCACAGCACTCCCTGGGGGCGGGCTGGCTTTTTAGCGATTCGGGGGCATCTCCAGCGGTGGCTAGCTCCTGGAGATGCTTCGAGCCCAACACTACCGCCCCCCGTTTCTCTTCGCTGCCCCCAGATATACGGGCCATTCTCTCGCCGCAGGAGAGGGGCAGACGGGTTTAGTTCTGCGTGAGCTGTAGCCGCGCGCCAGCCGCAGTGCACCGGGAGGGGTTTCGTTTCTAGAAAGAAACGCCGTACCACCTCGCTTCATGAATGGCTGGAGGTGTCTTTGACATCACCGTCTCCCTGGTACCCCGCCTGCCCACGACCCTCCCCCCGCCCAGTGCGGAAAGCACAGGCGAGGTCCTGGCGGGCCAGCCCAGCCCGGCCCGCTGGGACAGGGCCACCCGGGACACGGTCCAGGTGCTAGGGACAGGTCTCTCCTCCTGAGATGGTCCGGGTTCCTCTAGCTGTTCCCACCCCACTGGGAAAAGCCATCCTCCTGTGGCCACAGAGCAGGGGGCGCCTGCCACGTGTCTCACCGTCTCCACCCCAGTCCGTACGCTCTGTCGGTCTTCACCCGTCTACTGATGCCCACCCCTTCCCCCCGTGACGGGCGGTCCAGCCACGCTTCCCCCGAGTGTGAGGCTCATGTCACTGGCGGTCCCACGAGACTCTCTTAGCTCCTGGCCACTCCGTGCTCCCCGTCCCCACGGGATCCGCTGACTTCACGCGCGTAGAGACCACGATCCTTGTGAAGCAGCTCTGGAATGCGCTGTGCCACGACCAGCCCTTTGCCCAAACCCCGAGTCCGCATCTTAAACCCGTGGCCATGTCCACCCAGCGGTGTCACAGTCTGCACCCACACGGAGAGGATGTCACGCAGTGCAGTCCCCGCCTGAGCCCGCTCATCCTGGCAGCACCCGCCTTCTCCTGTCACACGTGCTGGAAACCCAGCTGTTACATACACGGTGCATCGCCCTGTTATATACTGTCCACGCCCCGTGGCTCATCCCGCCCTGCAGACAGCCTCCCAGTTCTTCCTCACACGTGTCCCTAACCCGTCACTTCCAGCCTACCTCCGGGCCAGTGCCACAATCGGGTCCTCTGCTGTGGTCATTTAGCTGTGATTCCACCGGCAGTCACTCACTTCTATATCCTGATCTTCTTGAGTCATCCTTCCCTCCACTGTCGGGCTGTTCTGTTCTCTCTTTAAAATTATATATGCACACACACATACAAAAATATATAAACACACATATATATGTGTTTATACAAAAATATATAAACACACATATACATGCACATATATAGAGAGACACACATACATACACCCCAACTCAAAGTGAATTAAACACTTAGAAATAACACCCGAAACTGTAAAACTCCTAGAAGAAAACATGGGGGGAAACTTCTTGACATCGTCCTTGGCAACGATTTCTTGGATATGATACCAAAAGCGCAGGCAGCAAAAGCAAAAATAGACTACTGAGACAATATCAGGCTAAAAAGCTTGACAATCAACTAAATCAAAAGATCATCCGTGGAATAGAAGAAAATACTTGCAAACGCTGACAAGGGATTAATATCTAAAATATAAAAGGAACTGCTACAACTCAACTGTGAAGAAATAAATAACCTGATTTTAAAATGGACAAAGGACTTGAATAGTCAGTTTTCCAAAGAAGACATAAAATGGCCAACAAGTATATGAAAAGGTGCTTAACATCATTCATTATCACAGAAATGCAAATCAAAACTTCAGTGAGACATCACCTCATGCTTTTTTAAGATTGCTACTATTAAAAGGTGGATAAAGAAGAAGTGGTCCATGTACAATGGAATATTACGCAGTCAGGAAAAAGGAAATCCTGACATCTGTGACAACATGCTTGGACCTAGAGGGTATTATGCTAAGTGAGATAAGTCAGAGAAAGACAAATACCATATGCTCTCACTTATATGTAGAATCAAAAAAATAAATAAATGAACGAACAAGACAGAAACAGACTCATAGATACAGAGGGAGGGTTGGGGGGATGCATGAAAAAGGGGAAGGGATTAAGAAGGACAAATTAATAGTTATGAAATAGTCACTGGAATGTGGAGCACAGCACAGGGATTATCGTCAGGAGTACTATAATTATGCATGGTGTCAGGTGGGTACTAGATTTATTGGGGGGATCACTTCATAAGCTGTATAAATGTCTAATCGCTACGTTGAAACGAACATAATATTGTATGTCAACTGTAATTGAAAGTAAAAATGTTTAAGGTGTTGGTTATTATATGGAAGAAAGGGAACTCTTGTAAACATCCACTCAGAGAAATAGGTCATATTTCCCCAAACGCATTTTCATCTTTCTTCCAACCCACTGACTATTCCCACCTCTCCCTGACATCAGCAGAGTACTATAACTAGCCTACCAAATCGGTATAATTTTTGCTTTAGTTTCTTAGGTGACATTGGACTAAGAATAGAAGAACTCCAGCCTATAAAGAACTTTAATCAAGTTGTAATCCCTGCAAAATATATACATAGCAAAATTATATACTGACAGAAGAGACAGCCAATACTGCTATCGTAATTTCTTCTTAAAATCGCCTTGTGACATTAACTTCACCTGAATTAATCATTTCCAAATCTCTTTAATTCTACGTAATTGGTTGAGTGTAATAAAGTTCACAGTACGTTGTCTAATTCAGGGACAGTTTTTGTACAATAATGCCATGTTTCATAATTAACGCTACTGGTATATAATCTGTTTCTAACTCTGCCCAAATTTCTAAAACTATGCCAGCACTTTTCAGGTCTAGCCTATCCTTACTTCTCCATTTTATGAACACTTGTTATCCCCAAATATAATTATTCCCTCTCTAGCTTTGACAAAATGATACCATTTTTAGCATTATACAGAAATGTGATAAAAGAGAAACTTGGATGATGCATTTTAATACATATTTTGCTCTTTTTAAATTCTCCTTTGGTTAAGAAAAATGCTATTGTAAAAGTTTTAGGAAATTGCTTTAACTTCGTGACAGGTGATGGCAGGTGGGAATGTTCCAAGCCAGAGAACAAGGGATTATGTCTTTTTTATTTATTACACTGGAAAATATCACTCACCAGCCGCCGCAGTTAGGCGCACCCGCTCCCGGGTAATAAAGGTTAAGTGTGCATAAATTCGAGATCTGCCTTACAACTGACCTTTATCTATCTTGTTAGCATTTTTGACAGAAACTTAAAATAAGGTTATTCCGAGAAATAATTTGATTCTGCATTCCCAAGTCCAGATTTGTTACTCGGTAATTAATAATTTCCAGCTGGACAGAGCCATCAGTATCTGTAGCAACACAGCAGGCCGTCAGGGCAGTGAAAAGGTGAGCAGGGCCACGGGAAGAGGCTTCGGGGCAGATGCTCGGCCTGGGATGTGGTCTCGGGCCCCTCACTGAGCCTCTCGCATTCCGCAGCTTCTCTCTTTGAGAACAGAAAACCGGCCTTGCATGCAGCTTGAATTCATAGACGAATTAAGGCAGAAGCATCTCCTTTACAAGTTTGAGTCTGCCCATCCATGAGTGTAGTCAGTATATCCATTTATTCATGGACCGCTCTGCCTGTCGTCCATTTATGCTCGTCAGTATCCTTCGTAACGATCTCTGTACGTTTTGCATAATTGTTAGTTTTATTACCAGTGAGCGGGTTTGTTTTGCTTTGTTTCTTGCTATTGTGACTATTTGAAAAATATTTTCTAAACTGTTTTTTAGTGGCACATAGAAATGCTATTATTTTTAGTGTGTTGATCTTTTATGCAGTGATTTTTTCTGAACTCTTTACCTATGTAAAGTTTGTAGATTCTCCGGGCATGCTATGTGGATAGCCTTATCATCCTCAAATGAGACTTTTGTTCCCACTTCTCCAATATTCGTACATATTTTTCTTACCTTACTTCATTAGCTAGAGTCTCCTGTACATTTTGAATAAAAATGTAGGTAATGGTTTTCTTGTCTCTTTTCTAAGCATAAGAGAATATTTCTAAAGTTCCGCCATAAAGTACGAGATTTGCTGTACGTTTTTGCTTAGAGTTTTTATTTTTTAATGAGTGATTTTATCAAATATTTTGCATCTGTTAAGATGATTTCGCTCTCTCTCTTTTAAGCTCGAAAGTTAAACATGATGTTGAAATGTTCTGATATTTCTGCAATACAGCCCACGTGGCTGTGATTTCAACACCCTGTTGAATTCTGTTTTTCTAGTTCTTTATTTTGAATCAGTGAGATTGGGCTGTCATTATCTGATTTTAGTGTCCAGGTTATGTTAGCTTCATGTAGTGAGTTGTGTAGCTTTTCTTCTTTTTTCTATCCTTAAGATAACTGGACATTTTTCTTTTTTTTTTTAAGATTAAGTAATTTCGTTGTGATTGAATTATTAATATCTTGTATGTGATTTCCATAATGATTTTCTCTTTGTGAGTTATTTAAGTCTCTGAATGTGTGGAAGTTAAAAGTTTGGCTATCTTTTCATTGATGATTTGTTATTTATTTTTCTTCAGAAAAGGTGGCACGTCTGACAGATATTTTGAAATTTCATGAGACTTTGTGTGTTCGTACTTTTTCAGTTCT
Source organism: Macroglossus sobrinus (assembly GCA_004027375.1). Taxonomy (NCBI): domain Eukaryota; kingdom Metazoa; phylum Chordata; class Mammalia; order Chiroptera; family Pteropodidae; genus Macroglossus; species Macroglossus sobrinus. The sequence goes on from PVKZ01004886.1 coordinate 6,756, forward strand.
GCCAATGAAATAGAATAAAAAGTCAAGAGACAGAGCTTCATGATAAAGTGATACTTCTAATCAGTGGAAGAACATTCCATAAATACATTGGGACAACTTAGTAGATGCCTCAAACAAAAGCTAGAATGGGAAGCATACCTCACACCTTACATCGGGAAAACTTACAAGTGGATTAATGATTTCAATGTAAAGAAAAGGAAATATAAGAAACTAGGATAAACTATAATAAATTATCTATTTTAATAGTTTCTATTCTCTATGCTACAAAATGGAGGAAACCCTTTCAAGTGATGACTCAAAATTCAGAATTCATGAATGATGAACAGATTCTAAAACATGTAAAGAAACCCGCATGGCAAAAGAAAAATTGGAAACTTCTATTCCACACAAATGATAAATCTTCCTAATATAAAGGAACTTAACAAAGTCAATGTTAGAAAAAAAAATGGCAAAGAATACAAAATATAATTCGCAGAAAAGGATATACAAATAGCTTTGAAAAAATAGCAAATTTTAAAAGGTGATTATTCCCACAGAAAGAAAAATGCAAGTTAAAACAATCCTGAAATGTAGTGAAATACTATAAAATACATTTTCCCTATAATATCGTCAGGAATCAAATATGATAGCATTCGTTTTGGACAGGCAATAAAAAAATAGGTACTGTCATTTGTTATTGATAGGAACATAACTTGGTACCTTCCCTACGAAGCACCATTTGGAAATATCTATCCAAATTGCAAATATGTGAACTTTTGATCAAGTAATTCCTCTTCCAGGAATTTGTCCTGCATTATACTTATTATTTTACTATACCTTTATTTTTATACCTTTATTTTTCATACCTTTATTACTATACTCTTATTTTTCACTTTTTTCTCTCATTATATTTTGAATATATTGCTTATAACTGAAGTATATTTTCCTCTTGAGAATCTGTCTTTCAACAAGAAAATTTAACGCATTTATACTTACTATAATTTTTTATATATTTGGATATATCTTTCGTATTTATTTTCTTCTCTCCATACTGCCCCCGAGACCAGGTGGAATGTTTAATCACCCTTCTGTTGGATCCATAAAGCCTTATTCAACCTCTCTACTACATCCTCTTTCCTGGAAGTTAATTGTATATCTATTCTTTCTACAAGTATCCTTGCACTTTAACATGCTTAACTGCCTAAGTCTAAAGTTAATCAATAACTCTGTCCTCACCCCAGCAATGTAAGGACCTGGCTTTGACTCAGATCACCTTCCTCTCATCTTCTCGGCCTTTTCTGTCTAGCATTGTCACTTCACTTCGTAAACCCACCATAATTACCATAGTTGTTACTTTGACAGTTGATGCTTATTTAGTCTTATCAATTTGTTCCACGATGTATTTACTATTACTTCTTACATTTCACTTCTCTGTCCTGTGTTCAGCTTCCTTTTAAATAAATTTTATCCTTTGATAAGGACAATGATTCAAGGGTTAAAAAAAAAAACTGTCAGTCTTGGTGAAATACATTTAACTTGTCTTAGTTTTGAATGGTGGTTTAGCTGAGTATTGCATTATGGAATAATAATTATTATTCTTTCAGCATGTCGAGGGAATTTTGTCCTATCTTCTGGCCTCATTTTGGGAATAAGAAATTTAATTTCAGTCTAAGTTTGATCTTCTATATGTAATCTGTCTTTTGTTTCTGGGTGCTTTTAAAATCTGTTCCTTGACTTTGGAGTTGTATAGATTTTCTGAAAAGGTACGCATCTTCAATCCGAAGATTCACATCTGTCTTCAGTTGTAAATGATTCTCCGCCATTACTTCTTCATTGACTGCCTTCTGTCCACCTTCTGTGTTCTCTGGAATAGAGCTTATTCCCACGCCCACTGGTCTACTGTTTTCTCTATGATGAGTGCGTCACCATGAGATCAGTAAATTTTAGTCGGGGTTGCATTCTCTGTGGCAGTCCCATTTGCCTGGATTGTGTGCGTGTTAATATAGTCACATTGGTATCGTCTGGTCCCAGAGTCGTGGGGGTTTTCCCGCCGTGGTCTGGGCACAGTTTTTTGTTGTTGTTGTTGTTTGTTTGTTGTTTTTGTTTTGTTTTGTTTTTTGTTTTCTTTTGTTTTACTTCAGATTTGCTTTGGGTTCTGTGGCTCAGAGGAGACTTTTCCCATTTGGAGCTTTGTCTAAAGGGTGGACCTTTCTTTGTGTTTCCACAAGCTCCTGAGAAGAGACTGTCTGGTCCCCTCTCCACAGGCGGGACAGCCCTTCAGGAGCCCCAGCCCCGTGCGAGGTCGGCTGAACCCCCCTTCTCTGGCCAAGCGCCCTGTGTTCCTGGACCCCTGGGAGCTCAGAACCACGGTCTCGGTCTCACAGTCTGGTCTGAGTCTGGCACCTCCTGGGGCACGGAGCCTCCCCTGGACGCCGCCTGTGACTCTGGCTTTTGTCTTTATTGTTAGCATTTGAGAATTTCCTGATTCAACTTTGCACTGAACATGTTTTTCTGTTTTTTTCCCCCAATTTTGTAGCAGTTGAAAGATCTGCGTCAGCCTTGTCTGTCATCCTGCCTGAAGTCTCCTTCTTTTTGATACTAAAGAGCATTTTTGTTTAAAAGTCTTTTTTTTTGGCATCAAAAATCTTATGTACTATTACATGATTTTAGTTGTATATTCTATATCGTTGAGAAAAAGTCAAAGGACATATTATTTTCAGTTATTCATTATAACCACATCCACACACACTTGAAAACCAGTAGTATACCCATTTTTGAAAGACGCTGTGTGTGCCAGCTGCAGACAACACTTTTGTAAAGCCTCTTGCAGTAACTCAGCAGCTGCCTCAAGGGTTAAAAAGCCGTGAGTGAAAGCTTCATGTTACCAACATCATAATAAGTCCATATGAGGCCATAATATATTCTTAATTACATTTTTTCAAATTAGTCTGTGATTCTAAGCAAGAATCGTGGACTTATTGTAGGAAACACCATCACACCTTTTCAGAGGTATTTCATCTGAGAATAGAAGTGACGATATGGCAGGCACAAGAGCAAGTTTCTGATCTGAGGTTTTTTTTTTTTTAATGAAAATCATCGATCTCGTTGCGTCTGTCCTTTCGGTTCAGGATTCCTACCTCCTACGTTTATTATGGGGTAAAATGGTAACATTTGATAGACGAGGTCTGGTTAAAATTTTATTGCTTTTGACCAAAGGTCACTGTATGATTTAAAGATCATACAGTAACTGGTAGGTACCACATGATCTTTAGAAAGTGATAAAACACAATTCCTTTTAGAGAGAAGTTCTGTGAATAGAAGTACGTGATGCTTCTGAAGCGACCGTCCTAACAGTCCTGCGTCGCTCTGTCACCCTGTGACTTTGGCTGGTCTGTGCAGGACAGACCTTGCTCTGTATCCCACTCCACACGGCTCTCTTTTAATTCTGGAATTCTTGTGTAAGCTTTGAAGAAAGAGTCTCAGATTCTATAAAAGTTTGAAAAAGCACTATTTTTATGGTAATCGTAAAAATAATTGAGTGTAATGTTTGGTATTAAAACAAGTTACCTTAAGAGCAAAGTAATTGACAAAACTGAAGAACATTCATTGTTAAAAAAAAAAAAAACAGCCAAAATGACCTTTTATAAACCCACGTGAATAAATGAAGCCCGCAACTTAGAACTCTCAAGGATAGTCGTCACATGATGAATATTCATACAAAGATACATAATGGATTTCCTAATTTATCTTTACTTTAAATTTTGCTTTGAATCTTGAACTAGTCTCAACATCTAGATTTTTTTTAAAATATGATTTTGTTTTTATATATTGATAATATGTTATTACCGATATATTATTTATGGACATACCGTTCATAGTTTTCTTCTGATGATACTGTAAAAACAGAAACCTTTCCTCCTGAAAAGTAACAGAGTCCTCATGATTTCCCGTGAAATGAAGGTAAATAGAAGTATCTAGAAGCCCATCTCGGGAGGGAGATCAGGGGGGCTGCGTGAAAACTTGGAAGGATTAAGAAGTACACATTGCCAGTTACAAAACAGCCACGGGGATGTGCAGAGCAGTGTAGGGAATACAGTCGGTAATATCGTAATAACTGTGTGTGGTGCCAGGTGGGTTCTAGACTCACGGAGGATGCCTTCGTAAGTTACGTAAACGTCTACCTGCTATTCTGTGGACCTGAAACCGGTATAAACTAACATACGCGAATAGTAAACCAAACTAATATGAGCTAATTAAATTAAACTAATAGAAACTAATATAAAATAATATTGAATGTCAACTCTAGTTGAAAAATAAAATAAGAATAAAGAAAAGCCAAACCTATAGAGATATAAAGGAGGCTCGTGGTTGCCTGGGCTGGGATGGAGATTAACCTGAATGGGTGTGAGGGATCTTATAGGAGAGAGAAAAATATTGTACAGTTTTGTAAATGGACCAAAGATCATTGAATTGTACACTTATAATGAGTAAATTTTACGGTATGTAAATTATGCCTCAAAAAAAGTTTTTTAAAAAGTAGTCCACCTGATGATTTATTAAAATACTCACAAAATTCTTGAAATGTGCATAATTACTATAATCCTAGTGGAGAAAAATAGCATTATATTTCTAGAATGCACAAAATTATGGAATATATAAATTCATGGAAACTTACGTCCCCATCATGCCACGGGGTCCATGTTCAGCCCTAGGCCCTCTGCACACCCTGCCACAGCCCCCAGCCTCAGCCACGGGGACAGTCACGCGTCAGCTGTCCATCGTCCCTCAGCTGCGTGTTCCTCTCTAAAGCTAACACAGGACAGATTCAAAAGGTCAGCATTAAAATTCTACACATGCTTACCGAGCATCCACCTAGCGTGTGTCAGACACCTTTCCAGCAGTGACAAGCTCCCTGGACACCAGAACTGAGGAGACAGCCATGAATAAATGATAACGGCTACAGGGAACACGGAGCAGGGCGCTGGGCAGTGGCGAGAGGGCCTCACTGAACCGAAATCCAGGTGAATGCCGTCGCCTGCGGCGATGATGTCTGGAGCTGATGGGGACAGTGAGTGCAGGGGAGGGCTCTGGAGGAGGAATGAGGCCAGACTGGTCTGCGGGGCAGAAGGCACCCGTGTCTCCAGGGAGCAGTGTCTGCAGGAGGACAGTGTGAAGCAGAGGGACGCAGGGACCAGGTCAGGGATGCCCGCGTGGGACTCTGGCCAGGAGCAAGGGGTCAGGGCCCAAGTGTATGGAGCATAGAAATAGGGAGGCAAAGGTACAAACAGATCCGTTAAGAGGACTTCGCAGCGATCCAGGTAAGGCAAGTTGGTGGCTTAGGCTTAAGCGGGTAGTGAGCGATGGTGAAAAGTTAAATGAAATAGGAACTTGTTTGGAGACAGAATTAATAGGATTGCTGATGGATCAAACCCAGAATTCGACGACAGGAACTCAAGGATGACTCCCACTGTGGTGTCGGGAGGCTGAGGAAAGTCAGCTTCATGAGGTCATCTGTGTTATACGGATGAACACAAAAGGGACTGGAGCATTAGACAAAATTAAGGTTATCGGTGGCCTGGGTAAAAGAATCCGCAGTGAAATGGAAGAGAAGTAGGTTAAATGGAAGAGAAGTAGAGGATGGGAGTGAGGAAGCTCAGATAGCCTTGCTGTGGGAAACGTGTGAAAACGGCACAGTAGCTAGAAGGGACTTGTCAGAAAAAAGAAAAATACGTTAAAGAGAAGTCAGATATATTATGAAAACACAAAACACACACACACAACCTCTGGATTGCAAATGGAACGTAAGAGGGTTTCCCATGGCGTAGGCCAAGTTCATCAACTGAAACAATGTTATAATAATAAACAAAGGAAAGAAAGTTACATATCATCACCCTGTAGCAATTAGAACAGTATCCATAGTGTTTAAAGAAGTTTGTGACTTCAAAATATAACGTCCAGCCGTTTTTCTAGTGTGAAGGCAATGATAACATATATGTCTAATAACTGATAAACAGGCCGGAAAAAGAACTCGCCAGAAAAAGATCATTTCTGGTAGGAAAGAACTGCTGTGATCAGTGAGCTGGGAGGAGTTAAAGACACAACGTGTTTCTCTCCTCTGTCTGTCTCTCACTCTCTCACTCAGTCTTTTATTACATGTTGCTGTCTCTCAATTGCTCCCTTTTGTTTTTCTCTTCCTTCATCCTCTCATATTGCTTTTTTTCCCTCTTCTTTAACTCTTGGGACATGATGTCAGCGGCAGAAAGCAAAAAGACTGAAAAGGATGTGGTGGGCAAGCAAGTTCTAGCGATGTGAATGTTCGTTTAGGCCGTCATGAACTGAATTCATGACAGAGAGGATGAGGAATGAGGACAGACAACTGTTTGCTGGACGGTTATAATGATGCTGAACCTGCGTGTGCCTGATCACGTAGCCTGGGAAGCAGCACCACGCTTCGTGGTCGGGCTGCTCGAGTTCAAATCCCAGCTTCGGAACTTACTAGTTGCTCACCACAGGCGAGCGGCTAAACCTCCCTGTGCTCAGTTTCCTTATATGGAAAATGGGGATAGTGATGACACCTACATCTTAGAGCTGTTATGGGGGTTCAATGAACTAATACATATAAGTATTTTTGTGAGTGTGTGGTGTCACGAACATTGGCATTTTTATTGTGGCTGTTATTAATTTTATTAGTGCTATTATACCCCAAACCATACCCCCCCCAAAAAAAATCAACAAAATTCCAAGGAAAATACAGCATTCCACAGTCTTAGTAGATTTTTAACTTACTTCTCAAAGCAAGACAGATATGTTTTAAAATGTTGGAGCCAGCTGTGAGATAGTCGCAATAAAACATTTAAACACGCTGCATTACCTTTCAAATCCTTGCAAAAAAAGTAAATAAGACGATCAAAACTCCAAGTAGAAAGTAAAAAATAAATGAAAGACAACAACCAGAGACCAAAAAAGTCAGATGACAGAGGTTAAACTAGGCGTAGCATAATGTGAATGACTTAATGTGTTAAAACAGTCTTAGAACATGCTAAGTATATAATTCAGTGATTTGCTACTTATAAAAGACAGATATAAACTGCCACAACAGCCAAAAAGAAAAAGAATTAGCAAAAAAAAAAGTCAACATGTTAATAAAAATATAGCCCAGATGACCTTTTTGTTCTAAAGTTAGGTCACAAGATAAAGTTATAGATATAACAGTACCTTTTGGAACGGAGTGATATGGCAATAAATTATTTTTAAATTGTACAAAATAATAATCTAAAACATTTTCAAAAAACACAAATATCACTGAGAAAACTAACATTAGACACGTGACATAAACTTTTACTATGAATAAAGCAAAAGTTAGGAATCTACACAGAATATTAATAACATTAAATGCCTGTACCTACCTCCTCTTGGGGTTCATTTTCCGAGCCCCCCCTCTGAGAGGATGTGGACACTCGACTCTTGGCTGCTACTTCCCGGGTTGGCTGGGAAGTTCATGGGCACCCTGGAGACAGCCCTCCGGCTGCGGGCACTGGAGGACATGTGAGTCACTGAGACTCAGAGTGAACGCTCGGGACCGTGGTGGGGTCGTTACCAGTTACCCCCCAAAGCAGGCTGGCATGTAGCTCAAGGCTCTGGGAACCTCCAGCTGGGAGGGAGCCAGACAATATAAAAACCCCCTAATATAAAAGGGAGCGTCTCTGCGTTCTCAACGGGCTCCTCATGTAACTGGAAGGCGATAGTTAGAAGCTGGCGCATCCACAAGGACGTGCACACGAGGAACCTTTGCCCCCCTGCTAGGAGCGCTGCGTGCTGTGCCCTGCAGGGGTGCTTTGTCCGCAGTGTGAGTCTACTGGCTTCCGTCACCTTGCAGGTGGGGGGTCAGGTCAGGGACGCTCTCGACGGTGGAGGGCCCGGGCTGCCACACACCGCCGACGTGGCACCGGATCCCAGCACACCCTCTCGTTTCTCAGCTCTGTGTTCGTGCCCCTGTCCTGTAGGGCCGGGTACGACGGATGGGTCAGGACAAGAGACCCTGGAGGCTTCATGGAGGGGGAAGGACATGGCCGAGGAGAAGGGGTGTGTCCCTGCTCCCAGAGGCCGTGGACCAGAGATCTGGGCCATTCTGATTCTGAGGTGTCAGAGGTGCACTGTGGTTCACCCCACTGTGTGCGTGGTGCACCAGCATCTGCTTGTCATCCAGCTCCAGGGACAGCCCTTTGGTCATGCCTCGCCCCTTGTTCTCGTGTCACAAAAGCACGATGTGCGCATGGCCCTGTTAGAGCCTTATTAGAAACTCCAGTGCCAGTCTTTCAACCATTTCTTTACTCTTTCACGTTTCATTCTTTTGTACTATGGGGCTCTTACGTTCTTTTCAACGTTGCATTTGTGCCAAATGGTAAAAATCAATTTAAAAAAATGCTTCCGATGTAGACTATTTCTGATTTTAATCTGCCGAGATTCGAAGGTCCGCGGCTGTAACCTTGCTGCTGGCGGACGAAGGCGTGACGGGGAGGCCGGTGCCGGCCCCGCAGCCGGCCCGGCCACTCTGCCCGGCGGGGCGAGCTTCTCACGGGCGTGTCCTCGCTCTCCCCGTCCAGGTGGAGATTGAGAAGCTGGACTACCACCACTACCTGCCGCTGTTCTTCGACGGGCTCTGTGAGATGGCGTTCCCCTACGAGTTCTTCGCGCGGCAAGGCATCCACGACATGCTGGAGCACGGCGGCAACAAGATCCTCCCCGTCATCCCGCAGCTCATCATCCCCATCAAGAGTAAGTGCGCGGGGGGCGGGGCGTGCGCTTTGTGACAGCCGCCCGCTGCGCAGCGCAACGCGGCGGGCGGGCTCCCCGGGGTTCACGGGGCGTTTTCTGAGGGCACTTACGGGGCCCGGCGTCCCAGTTCTGATCTGTTGACGCTGCTCTGCGCTTAGCCACGTGAATGCGTTATGTGGGGTTTGCACGAATAAGTTAGCGCGTAACTTATTAGTCGTGCTTAGCCACGTACATAAGCGCGATGACACGGGGGCTGCACAAACCTAAAATTCTCCCGGCAATGGCCCCTCGTTAGCACCGACTCGGGCACGCGGAGGGAGGTTAGGGCGTCTGTGTGTGGGTACGCTGCCGCTGACCCCCCGGCCGGTGTTCATGACGCCCCGTCTTTTAAATTGCATTATACGCACAATTACGTTAGGGGTCCTTTGGGTCATAAGATTCATCATTTTAAGGAAAAACCATCTGGAATGGAGAGAACATTAGCGTTACTGAACACTGGGGATTTGTCGTCTGTGATAGGTTCCCGGGGGAAAGTCTAGAGTCGCCTGTCACGGCCCCGTCCGTCTGTCTCCAGGCCCCCTCCGGCCACGTCGTCTGGCACGAGGCCCTCGGACCAGGGGTCTGAAAGAGTCCCCTTCAGAACCGTTCCCGAGGTTTTCACTGCCCAGGTGACAGCCTCTAGTGGCTCCCAATAAGCCCCTTAGCTATTCCTCGTCCAGCGTCCTCACCTTGCTGCCACAGCCGCTGCCGACCCTTGTAATGGAGCCACCGACCGGGACAGGACTCTGGGAGGAGCCGGCTGGCTCTCCCCTCCAGTCCGAATGGCCAGGCCTGCCCCCTCGCCGTACCCCACTATGCCCCCAAGTTCTGCTGGCACCAAGTTGCCGGCCACCACTGTGCCGTGAGGGCCCAGAGCAGAGGGTCAGTACCTCTGAGCCCCTCCCTGGGGGATCCCCCCCCCGACGTCAGCCGGAGCACCCCAGGCTTTCTGCCCCTTAGGTCTGGGCCTGTCGTCCCTGTGTCCCCAACCCCAGATTTGCCTCCGTTCCTACTTCGGGATGAACCACGTCCCAGCGTGACTGACAGGGGGCCTGTCCAGTCCCGCAGGGTCCGTGGGACCCCCACTCTCGGTCCCAAGGTTGCTCTCACCACGTGTTTTGACCAAAATAAGAACAAAAGCGGCCAACACTGGGTCATTTTTCACGGTTTGGATGATTTCATTTTACCTGTGCTCACCTTTTTTATGGATTTAAAATTAAGTACTGTTAGAATTCTAGATTTTTTTGTGGAAAGGACCACGGAAAGGAAAACAGCCCTTTAAAAGGGACCCGACTAACCAGCAGTCCTTCCCCCACGTGCCGGCGAGTGACGGGCTGGCCTGCAGGGAGGACACCGTTCGCAAACACGGTTCACCCCGGCACGTCACGGCCGTCGAGCGTGTTGGAATCTAGTGGGCGTGCGACGCGTTCTAAGGATGACGTACGAGGGTCACTGATAATTGTCAAAGGCCCAGAATGTTCCCCCAGGAACTGGGAGCACCTTGTGATTCTCCTGCACACGCCACAACGGCGACAGAACAGCAGCTGGCCTCGTCCTTAAAATCCATGCTGCGATCGCTGCCTTCTCGGGGGGCACCCCCTCGCCCCCCCCCAAAGGCACCAAAGGGCAGAGGAGAGTTCTGAGTAATGGTTCGAGGATACGGCTTGCCATCAAAGCGTCCCAAAGCAGGGCGTTGCGGGCCGAGGTGAACTGACTCTCAATTTTATTTGTATTTTGACTCCCTCCTGAGTCATTCTGGATGAGAAATCCCCCCTGTAGCCCGGTATAGAGGAGGCAGGGTGGGCAGTGGGGCGTTAGCTGTGGGGGCGACAGCACCGTGGCATGGAGCAGGGGACGGCAGGGGCCCCAGCGGTGTCGGCTGCGGGTGGTCGGTGGGTGAGGGGAGCGGGACCCCACCCGGCCTCAGCAGAGCAACACCCAGAGGGAGCCTCTGAAGCCTCCACGTCCAACCCAGACGGGGACTCCGGGGCGGCCGGGGGCCAGGGGGATACCAGGAGTGGCCCACGGACTCCGGGTGTGGGACTCTCTCCTCCACGAAAGCAAAAACAACCACCATCTTTGAGAGCGTGTTCCCAGCCACACAGTTTTGACGCAACTGCCATTCATGGAGAAGTGATAAGAATTCGGCTTATTCTTCCCCGGATTTGCCGTCTCCCCCTGCCACCCTTCACTGGCCGGGTCACAGTCTCCGTGGAATGCAGGACCAGCTGCTAACACTGCTGTGGTCACGTGAGTGCTGCTCACGGCAAGTCACGGCGTCTGTGGTGACAGCACTTCCCTCTGACGCCTCGTGGTTCTCAGCGCCGACCGTAGCTTCTCCTCGTGTTCATTTGTGTGGACTTACGGCTTTTTTCACATATTTCAGGATTTAGCAAATGAGTATTATTTTCAAAATGCTGAGAATCCCGGATAACCCGCCGGCTTTCTTCTTCCCGGAGACACTTGTCTCGCGCCCTCCGCCTCTCTGCTCCAGTGTGGACTCAGTGGCCCGACACGCCTCATTCTCGAAGCTTCTGTTCTTACACCTGAGAAGGGAGATGATGACGGGGCGCTCTAGCGAGGAGAACAGGCCAGGTGATGTGGAAACAACTACCAGGCTCCACACTCAGGAGCTTGACACAGCAGGCGACACAGAGGTCTGTTTCGCACACGTGCCGCGTACCTGCTGCAGGTCGGGGGTGGGGTGGGGCGGGGCTGTTCACTGTCCTCGGAGGCCCGGCCTGACGCACATTGCCGGTCATAGCAGCAGTGGACACGAGGCCTCTGGGGGACTCTCTCGGGCCACGGAACGGGCCATCCTGGAAGTCACCACATTTCATGGCTCTTCACGGCCAGACCCTGTCCAGGGCCGCTTCGGAGTTTGCTGCATGCTGTTTTCTCCGCACATGCGGGCTTGGAGCCCTCTGGACTGACCCCTCTGTCCCGTGGGGCCTGCCTCAGCTCGCTGGCTCCACGCCTCCGCTCCCGCCAGGAACGCCCGCTCTCCCACCCCCAGAGGTCCGATCGGCAAGGGACCGTCCAGCTCAGCTCCCGTAGGCGTCGTCCTGTGCAAGCTCTTCGCCTCCTCCTCCTCCTCCCTCCTCCTGCCTGCAGCCCCAGCTCCCCACACCCCTACTTCCTCTTGTGCCACTTAGAATATGATGCCAGAAAGTGACACATTCCACAGCATCGAATGCGCCGGTCGCTGTACGCATCAGAGTGTCCGCAGCATTCATTCAGTCAGGTCCAGTGCTGCCATCCACACCGAGATTCGTGTAGGTGTCGTAACGAAGAGCACGAAGTGACCATTGGGCCATTCGGGCTCGCCGCAGTACTGCGAGTTACGTAAAAACCGTCCTGGAAGGACCTCTAACACACAGCGACAGAGAGTCCGGTGACGTGGCGGGGAAATGGGCGAGCAGCGACACGCGTTTCTGAGGCCGTCGGCGAGGGGGCGAGGTGTGCCCGGCTGCCCGAGAGTCACAGAGACCCCGCTGACCCGCAGGCAGGCAGGACTCGGGACGGTGGCCTCCTCAGGACAGCGCTGACGAGCTGCGGTCGCCCAGCGGCAGGGGACAGGCGTGCGCAGGCACAGTGAAGCCGCTCGAACAAGACACTTTCAAAAGCGAAGTCCTCTTGTTCAAGAATTCCCAGTGGGAAAACATGCATACCCAATAAGGGTGCAGTACGGGAATCCACAGCACAAACAAAAACCGTTTCGAGAATCTACTTAATTAGAAAGAAGCAAGAACAACGGAAACCCATTATTCTTGCTTGGTGATCGAATAATTTTACTTATATATATATATATATATTGAAATTTTCTGGGTAAATTCTTTTAAAAGTGACAACGACTATAAAAAGTAATAATTCTTAATTCAAGAAGAAAATATTTCATTTGTCCTGAGATTATGGGACGGAGTCTGTTACTTGGGATTACTCTGGCTACAAAAAGCAAAAAGAAAATTGTGTCGAGTTGCCGGGAAGAGTGAGACTCGCCTTGTCCCCCGGGGACGTCTGCTTGTGTCAGGCGTGGGGCGGTCTGGTGGCTTCCCAGCGTCACTCCGTGCCCTGTTTCACGCAAGGTCATCGGAGAGCTGGCTCTCTTCTGGGCTTCAGGAAGCTCCGAGCAGATCCTGGGACTGCGCGTCACTTATCTGCAGCTGTATCAAAGAGCAGTGTCATTGTCCCTGAATCTCCAGGAGAAAAAGTCAAGGTTTCGCTGTGATCTTACTAGCGAGGGGCTTCTGCCGTGAACTGTGTTCACGGGAATGGAATATACTGGCTCGGCTCACCTGGACCATGTCACCTGCCCTAGTTCAGGTCAGCATGGGAGAGAGGAGTCAGCCTCCCGAACGCACGGGACCCCCACGGCAGGGACCTGTGGGGCGGGGCGCCCATCTGCCCCCAGCAGGCGTCAGGTGTGCGCACGACGGGGCGCGCTCGGCCAGTGGCTGCGCGTGGACGCGACGCGTGTGCTCCTCCACCCACGCGCTGGGGCCCGGCGCTGTCCCCCGGCGGTCCCTCCCTCCCGGCCTGCCCTGACCTGGGTGGGTGCACCCTGAGAGAGGACGGTCCTCTGTGCCACGCCGCCAAGATCGGAAGGTTATCCTGTGCTGCGACGAGGTCACCCTCTGTGTGGAGTGCCATGCGGGATGCCGTGTTGGCAGAGGGAAGGCCATCGCCCTCTGGGGCAGAGGTGGGACATCGTAGAAGCGTGTCAACAGCTCTGGGCCTGCGAGGAGCGGACCGAGGACCTGTCTGAACAGGGACAACGAGTCGGCGCGACCCAAGACAGAAATGACGGGAAGGGAGAGTCCGGCTCTTTGGGCCCAAAAGGGATCATTGAGTCAAAGGGAGAAAGAGCTGAAAATAGCAGCGTTGCGTTTTCAGGCTGAATCACCCCCTGCTGCTGGCCCCTGTCTGTTCTCGAGTGAACAGACAGACGCTCTCTCCTCCCGGGGCTGCCCGAGGGCTCAGCGCGGGGTTTCGGAGGCCAGACCCCCGGTGAGCTCCCCACCTTGCCCCACGGAGCCGTCAGACGAGCAGACCACACAGTGGCCCAGGCCCCGTTCATAAAACTGCAATGGTGACGCACGTACCCGTCCTGCGGGCCGTCGCTGGGGCTCAGTGAGCGAGCCTCTTTCAGGCCCAGCGGACAGTGTGTGTGCGTGTGGCGTGTGGTGAGTGCTGACGGCTGTCGCCACGACGCCAGCGGCGTCACCGCTATCGTTACTCTCTGTCCCGATTGTGGCAACAGTTCTTGGTCCCCCAGGCCGAAACCTCACCCCGGGACGCTCCTGTCGCCCCCAAAAAGTCTGGGGGACACTCCCGCAGAGCCGCTGGCTTCCTCAGACCCGGCCGCATCACAGAGCACAGCCCACGCGGGCTCGGGACCCAGCCCACGCGGGCTGGGTCGCTCAGAGGCTGGATCTGGGTGACTCAGAGCCATTCTCCTGCGAGCACCCCGCGTCCGGCCCCGCTTGGTGGGGCGCTGCGGGGAGCGGGTGCGACCGCCCTGCACTCAGGCCTCGGGCTCCTACGGACCAGACCGCACTTCTGTGAGCCAGCCATGTCCCAGCTTTGGGTGGCCTGGACCCTCAGATTCCTCTCCCGTGATTTCCATCCAAGTTAAGATAAAAACATCGGGTGGAACGTGGACCGGGCCAGGTGTCCACCTCCTCGGTGTCCCAGCGGGACGGTGCGGGCTGGCAGTGAACCGTCAGTGCGTGTTGCCTGCATTCGAGCGCTCATGCACATCGGAAACAAAGAGGCCTCACTCCTCCCCGTCTCTGCACCGCGCCTGCGGGCGAGGGCTTGCGGGTGCCCGGCCAGTGGCGTCTGTTGACCCTCTTCGCGAGTCAGCTTACGGGAGCCCGTGAGGTCAGCGTGGTCTGGTTCAGTGCGGGGGGCTCCCTGGGACCCCCGCTCAGCGCTGCTGCTTTCCTAGGGGCCCACGTCGCCGGCTCTGTCAGCCCCAGAGCGGAGCCAGGTCTCGCCATCGAGCTTGGCAGCTCCAGACTCTGCTTCTTGGAAACCGATGCGTTTACTCACTGTTGTTCTGTAGCCCGGCTCTCAGCGTTCCTGTTTAGTGAGAAAGAAGCCGTGCGTGCGTGTGACACCTTCACACAGCGGCTCTGCCACTGTCTTTAAGCTGTGGCAGGTGCAGACACACCTGTGTCAGCCGCAGGAAGGAGCAGGACTGTAACTCAGAGAAGCGGCGCCGTGGGCAGGTGCCAGGGCCGCCGCCCGCCCCTCCGAGCTGAACCCAGCCTGCCGCCCAGGGCAGGGGGCTGGAAAAGAGGGTGGTGGCTCGCTCTGTTCTTCGGGTTCCTCCTTGTCTAGGATGTCGAGAGTTCCGAACAGGTGATGTTACGGACGGTGTCGCGGGGACCGTTTTTGGAAACTGACTACTTACTGCCAGCCTTAAGACTAAGGCCGAGACGGCAGGAAGACCATACACGTTCGCCAAATGCCAGAGTGTGTTCTGTGGTTCTAAGGTCAGAATATGTTCTTGTGTATTAAACAAAAAAAAAAGTGAAAAAGTTGACCACTCGTAATGACAAAGCTTTGATGGAGAATCTGAATTTTGCATAAAGATAGTTCCTTTCTGTATGGGATGAGAGAAAAAAAATGATGGTTTTTGAATACAACACTTAATGGAAAACATGAATTAAAGAAAACGTTGCAACCCTCATTACAGGCCTATCCATGTCCATCATAGCTGAGCTAACTCTAGGACACTTTAATTGCCCTAACTGTGAGAATTTGAGCTACGTTATATCTGTTTGCATAGCACTTGAGTTCTGTTTTGGAAGAAGAAACATTCCAAAATTTTGAAGCCTAAATGTGGTTTAAAATCATAGTTTCATTTATGCTATTCTGTAATTTAATAAATTGTATGGTTAGTGCCTGTAAGCTAGCAAAATGTATGTCCATTTGAATCTAATTCAACTAACATGATATTGGGCACACAATCTCAAATATTAATTATTTTAGTATCAAAAAAATAACACAATATTTTAAGACATTTAGAATAGGCAAATTCCTAGAGAGAGACAATAAATTAAAGGTGACAGGGGGTGGAGAGGAGGGAGACGGGGTGGTTTTGCTTCATGGGTGTGGAATTCCTGCCTCAGGCGAGCAAAAGGTTTTGGGAAAACTTAGAGATGACAATTGTACAACACCATGAATGTAATTAATGCACTTAATTGTACACCTAAAATGGTTAAACGACAGTTTTATTATGTATTTTACACAGTAAAATAAGAATAAATCATTTAAGATACAAAATAAGTAAGAAAGATTTAAAAACGAGAATGCCTACTCTAAGCATTATAACACTATATTTTCTTTCAGAAATTTTGGCCTCTGTCATACAACCAAAAATTAATATTTGAAAACAAAGATCAATTTAGTAATGTTTTAAATGTTATTTATAAAACACAACCGAATTTGCTCAGAAACAGTTACAACCAGTAAGGAAATTAATTTAACAGTGATAAATAAATATATGAAATTCATATGCTTTTCTGTATTATCAATTATTTTTAGAAAGCATATTGGGATAAAATGATCTTACATAAATAGTAAAAGAATATGAAATTCCTTTGAATGAACCTCATAAAATTATGCAAAATCTACGAATACTATAAAGCTTTTCTAAGGAATTTAATTAAAAACAAGAAAAATTGAAGAGATGTATGTTTCTAAAGGAAAGATTCAGTAGTAAAGATGATAATTTCCCCCAAATTATTCTCCAAATGTATTGGAATTTATATCAAACTGCCAGGCATGTTTTTTTAACCTGATGGAATTGTTTTAAAGTTTGTCTGAAAATATTTATGGTTAAGAGTAATCAAGAAAATATTGAGAAAGAATGAGGAGATCTTCATGAATTTTGCTATATTAAAACATTCTTATAATCATGAAGAATAATATTTTTAGGGAAACGTGCCAAGTTTAGTTATAATTTTTTTTAAAGAGCAGTATAAAAAGTATTTTTTTTTTTTAGTGGAATAAGATCCTATGTTTACATACACCTATGGAAAAGGTAGTATCTACTGTTAGCATCTGAATGTCAGTATTTTCTGTTTACATTTTATTCTATAAAATAAGATTATAGTGGAAATACCCTTTATATAACCTACTTCTTTACTCACCTCTATCTTATAAACATTTTTCTATTATTAAAATATTTTTTATTCGATGATTTTAATAACTTCATTATTTTCTATTGCGTGAATATATTAGACTTTACTTAAACAAGCCATTGATTTGAAACACTTAGATTGTGTCTAATTATAAATAAAAATACTTGTAACACGCTTCCTATAACCCTTTCTGCACAACTGTATAATTCCTAAGACCAAATGCCCCAAAGTGAAATTGCTGTGTCAGGTGTTTTTTTGCATATCGCTATAGAAGGATTGTGATGGCTTATGATGTGAAATCCTTGAGAGTGTCTCTTTTCCTAAACCTGTTTCCACATTGAGTATTACATTTTAAAAAATTTTTTGTTAATGTGATATTCAAAACTATAAAGTAGTGCTTTATTTCATTTGATTATCAGTGAGGTCGAACATTCTAGAATAGTAACTGTTCATTTATATTTAAAAATTCATGCATTATCTGGTCATATTCTTTGCCTCTCTTTTAATTAGAAGATTCCATTTTTTTTTTTTAAGACTAGGCAACCCTTGGTTGACCTCACAGATGACAAAGACCTTGTCAGCTTATGACCCCTTATTTTTTCATTTTTTTTACACCTACAGCACCCGGTCTTCCTAGTAGAAGATTCAGTCTTTTATTGGTTTGTGATAGCTTTTCGTGTATCAAAGAGATTAACATGTGTAGCATATGTGAAAAATACCTTTTGAAATTTATCGTGTGCTTTTGCATTGTGTTCGATGTTTCTAGTTTTAAAAGAAGTAGAAATATTTCCATGTTTTCTGATTCCACGATAGTGAATCATATCTAATAGTAGAAAATGTTCTCACTTTGCAAAAATTATAGCACTAATGGATTTTATGCTTGAGAAAAATCATACATCTCCTTATAACAATCTAAGATGAATAAGTTTTACCATTTTGACTTTAAATTATATTTTCCTTCTTCTGCAACAATTTCTGTATATCTGGAAGCTCTGTCTTGTTGATTATACTTGAAGGCAATAAGCGGTACAATAGAAATCCAATTTTCCGAATAGAAAATTTCCACTCGTTGATCTATAATGTCAATAGATTTCTCATGTAAGACCTTTTTTTGAAACCTTAAATCTCAAGTTCAAAGTCCTCGCTTTATATCTTGACAATAGCTTTCAGGGCCATCAACACGAGAATAAACACATTTCCTCTCTTTCAAGCTACAGAATCATATTCTCTTTATATCTGTTAACATGCGTCTTCAAAAGAAAAGAACTTGGTTTTTCTTTAAAAATAAACCTTTTTTATTTAATTCTACTGGGGCATGAGAACAAAAGACTTCCAACTTAATGCCATATCTTCCTTCCCTGAGAACGAGGAAGAAAAACAGAGACACTGAAGTGGAAACGGGCAACATAAAAAATCTGGGATGAAGTTCAGGGCCTTTATCGTGTGCACCCCGGCCTTGCCTCAGAGGGCTGTGGAGGCGTTAGAGCCATTTTGTCACCATCGAGGGGCACTCAGGGTTCCATTCTGCATGCCGTTACGAGGAACGATTTTCACATTTTCCTTCTCAGTTACTGTCAATCCAATCCCATCACAACCACGTTAATTCGATAGGGGTTGCGGTGAAAAAAATAATTATTTCCTAATAGCTGTGATGACTGCCCGTGGTGGGAGAGCTAATTAATTTATCCCCAATTGATCAGTCGACTCTACGTATACGCGTAAACGCAATCAGCAAAGTTTGGTGGTGTTATTAATCGTATCTATGAAAAATTTACTACTCAATATGTTCTCCGCTGCAATAATTCTAGCATTAATAGTAGATGAGCGCACTCTAGCCTGCTTTATTGCAAGCTTTTGGCGTGCACACCCTGGCAGGACACTGTGGTAAGCCAGCCGTCAGCAGCCACCGTGACTACCAGAACCCCTGCTGTCACCAGATGGGCTCTCCCCGGGCCGAGATGCCTGGCTCTTCTGATGCCTCAGTAGTTCTTCTATCTGGGATTTTACAGTGTCCCCAGACAGGCTATCTTGGAGAAAACAAACTCACAAAATGTGATGAGAATTATACATACTCAATTACACACTTAGTTGAAACATTAAAAGAATAAAAATGACACACTCGTGTCGTTGTGTTTCAATGTCTAGTCCCCCTTCACTGTGCAGTTTGTACAACGTTTAGCTGGATGTGACTCTAAGTCCTTTTTGGGAAGGGGGATGAGAGAGGGATGAAGAGAGAGGAAAAGCAGAACCCCAGAGTCTTAAACATCCGATTCTGTTTGGTTGATGAGGAAAAACTTGACCTAGGGACCTTTCAACTCAGGAGGAAAAAAAGTACTACAGCCTCGTCGTCCTTTTATACATCTACATTTATCTGCATACTTCTTCCCGCCACTTGTAAATGATCTCAAGAAAAACATAAACACAATGATAAAACCCCTTAGGAGACTGTTCCTGTACTCCGTGGGGCTTTGGTTACTCATCACTAAGTGGAACTTTATCCGTGTGAGCTGGAGCAGAGCCTGTGGGTAAAGGAGGACTCCTTTATCCAAGAGGGGGCTGTCTCCAGCGTGCTGTTCCCGCTGCTGGGACACTCTGTGCCTACGTGACATCCGCTCATCTCTTGGGTCTGTCCCTGTGTCTGGGGGCCTTCCCTACGGTCAAGACTGGGCCGAATGCCCCTTTCGCTTTGCCATTTAAGTACCCTGTCCTTTATATGAATACTCATCACACTTGTATTTGTTCAGTATCTTCTTCCATACTATAAGTCCCAGGGGGAGTGAGCAACATATTTATCTTGTTCAGTTCTCTATTTCCGATTCCTGAAACAGTGACTGATGCATGATACATTCCCAGTAAGCATTTGATGAGTGAGGATGACGTAAACTAGGAGAGATGAAGTGCTCAGGTTAATGCCCGGCGTGCAGAGATGCTCGGCGCGTGTTACTGGTGGTGCATGAGCCATCTCACACTTGCGTGGTCCTGAAGCCTGAACACGCCGAGCTAGCTCCGTAGCCTTTGTGAAAGCATGTCTGCCACCCATAACCCTCAGAGTGACCCTGCTGTGGGTTCCCGGATCTCTTCTGCTGACCTGACCTGGTCCACGGGCAGGATCTGATAACCCCTGGCTTCCGGAAAAGACAAAACGACTTTCAGATTGGATAAGAGCGGGAGAAGGGCCCCCACTCCTGGCCGTGAGGTCCTCTCCGTGCCCTTCTCCCGCTCCCCGTGGGACTCCGAGAGTCCGCTGTGCAATAGCTCATCACTACAGCCTGTTAGCTAAATTATAGCATCCTATTTTTAGCTGTTTTTCAGAATATACGGTATGGCCCGCTATAAACGTTTATCTGTTGCCAGCCTTCACGGGGTCCTCGTCTCGGGTGACGCTAGCTGACACTGCCCCTTGGGTAAGGCACGACAAGCCACTCTCTCGGGGATGGCGAGGAATCGGCCCCGGCTGAGAGATCTGACCCCTCACTGAGGCCTTGTTTGCAGTAAGGGGCGCAGCGCACCCTTCAGAGCTGTCTATCACAGGCCCATCCCATCGTCGAGCCCTGACAGGCTACCTACCGTTCAGTTAAACGGTCCACGTGTCGCTTCGCCTTCCAATCGCAGAAACTAACGCCTCTGACCTTGGCTGTTCCTCTCCCTACCGTGTAGATGCTCTGAACCTCCGCAACCGACAGGTCATCTGCGTCACTCTCAAAGTTCTCCAGCATCTGGTGGTGTCGGCCGACATGGTGGGCGAAGCGCTGGTGCCCTACTATCGGCAGATCCTCCCCATCCTCAACATCTTCAAGAATATGAACGGTGAGTCCCCCCCCCCCGGAGTTGGAACGGCTCCCCGGCCCCGACGACGGGCAGCGACGTGCAGCCGAGTCCATGAACGACACGTTGAGGGCTCATGGTCGCAGATAATAAACCAGGGTCCATTTGGAGGTCTAAACGGCGTAACCCCCACTCCTTCTCCCGCTACATCCGGGGGACACAGTGAGATTAACAATTTCATTTATTCCTCCTCACGCGTACAGCCTCCTCGCTCAGTGCAGGGGTGCTGAAGCAGTTCTGTAATCGTGCAATAATTGTAAAGTTTTTCGAATAGTTTTTCGAACACCTTCGGAGATTTCGAGTTTCCCCTTTCTCTGGATGGTAATTCTGCCTTTAGATGCTCCCTGTGAAAACTGCAGTCTTTATTGATTTAAGATGAATTTTTAAAGCAATAGGTTTAGAATCTGGTCCAGGTGGTTTGGAGAAGTTTAATAGATGTCCTTTCATTTCTTAAAAAAAAAGAAGTAAAAAATGGATCATTTGTAGCTACTTAGTTGATGGTGAGTACGGTTTAAAAATACATATGGCTATGCTGATACACTTATTTTTTAAAAAATATTATTTAGTAAGTTTTGGAAAGCACTGAGGAGCTCGGATGAATCTGCTTTACGTTATGGGAGGTGTTAGCGATGGTCGCTCAGGGTGAGGGGACATTCACCTGCTCGTGGAGAGTGAGTGTCTTTTCTTGCCTCTTGAAATGACGTGCATCTGATTTTCTTCTATGTTGCTAACACAGAAGTTTCATACTTCTCACGAGCAACAGTGTAAGTCAACATTTGAAGTTAATTCCTGACAGCCGTGTAAATAAGTTAGCAATTTGGTGGACAACGGCATGAAAATTTTACAACATGATCTCATACAAAAAAAAAAATAAAATAAAATCAAACTGGGTGTATGGCAGCTCCCACCACCAATAAGTTCTTTATTTGGAATTACTATTTGTGATATCGTTCCTAAATTTCTTTTCGGAGTCTACTTATTCACTCAGGCAGACTATTCAGGATATCACGGACTCCTCAGAAAGCCTTCAGCTGTCTTTCCTACAGGAGCTACTTATATGTTTAATATTAAACATAGCAAGTGGGACTTCACCTGAGCTTATGGGAGCTCATAGTGGAGTGAGTTGATATCCATTCTGCAATATCCGAGTAGCCGTAGAGTTCATGTGGACATTTAGATGAGATGTTTACTCTTTCGGGAAATTAAAAATTGGGTATCGGTAATTAAGTGTCTCATGGTCTAAACTGAAAGTTTTAGTAACAGCATCTCTACTCTACTCTGTGGAAAATTCTTGTTAAATATTCTTGGAGTTACAGATTGACTCCATGTGTGCGTCTTGGTCACTATGATAAGAGAAACCCTGTGTTCACTCGTTATGTGTAGATTCTAAGTAACTTGAGAGAGACAGAGGTAGAGGGTAGAAAGCTGAGGTTACTGGAGAGATGGAAGAATCAGCCAACAGCCACCCCCAAAAGTCTCAGTGAGAGCAAACATTTGTGACTTGCAATTGCCTTCTCAGTCATCCTCACGGAAACCTATGACATACGTACCGTTACTATTTCTACTTTTTCGCTGTAAAAAGCGCCTCCCATCACTTGCCCCGTACACACACATTGGCAGCAGCCCTGGCCCGTCATGGAAGCTAGGCAGTGACACACTCCCTGCCTTGCCCGGGGAGGTGTAGCTCGAGGCTGCGACACTGTTCCTGCTTCTGTCACCTGCCGTAGGACCTGGAACTTAAATGCAGGCGTCCTTCTCCACCTTCTTGTCTGGAGGAACCAAAACAGTGACATTCAGAAGACACTTAGAGTCTCCCTCGTCCTCAGGGAAACCCGTAAAGAAGGCCACAGTCACCCGCCACAAAGCCAAGTCCCTCTGGGAGCACCAGACCAGCAGACAGAAACAGCTGGTTTCTGCGTCTTCCTCGTTACCCTTTCTGTTTAAATCTTTAACACACACGTGTTCATGTGCCTAACAAAAGAAGCGATTGGCTTTAGGACTATATCCCTACTTAGATTTTATCAAGTAGGGAATTTGTAGTTAATATCGTAGCCTTAATTGGTCCCAAACATGGCTAATTATTTTGGAACATTCTGGATGCGTGCACCAGGAATTCTACATTTAACAATTTTCTGCTTAATATCTTTCTGACATTTGAAAGGAAAAAAAAATATATTAGCTTCAGCTTCATTTTCTACTTATCTTAGAAACCTGTCAGTACAATGCCAGAATGCAGTTTGCTGGATTTCCAGAGGGTCAAATTATAAAATTGGAACATTCTAGCTGTGACTTAAAACTATCCTTCAGAGTGCCTGTGTACTGTTAATCAGCTCCACCAGAAGCTTGTCATAGGATTTCCAGTGACATCGGTATTTTCACTACAAAAATAATCTAGCTTTAATAGCATTCTAAAAAAGCCTGCTTTATGATTTTAGAATGTTATTTTCATCTTCACAGCACTATGCATACTATTTAAGCAGACGTCTGTAGTAACAGATAGATTTACTTACAATTAAAATGACACTAGAAATTTATAGCATGTAGCATTAGAAAAAATTTCATCCTCAATTTCAGTGTGAGAACAACGTTACGCATTTCTGTGTCTTTTTGCTTTCTTCGTCTTTTATGTAAATCAGTGTCTTTTCAAATTTAGATTCAAATAGATTTCAAGCCCCACTACAAAACCTTTCTGAGAATGAGACCAGATATAAATGACAGACAGAAAGAAAAAGAGCAAAGGAGAGAGTGTTCCTTCTCGTGTGATGACCTGTCCTGGCAGGGTCCCCTTGAAGCACCAGCTTTAGCTTAATTCCGTCCATCGCCTGCTCCTTTTTGTAATTTATGTCCTGTTTCAGCGTCCATTGGACTTGCTCTGAGAGGAGCCGTGACCCTGAGTAGCGAGGGACTGCACACACATGGACGCCGTCACCCACAGCGAGGAGCCCCAGGCCCGGGGCTTCCCGGGACACCCGTGGGAAATAAGGAAAGACAGGGTGCAGTCCATGAAGCTGGTGGCAGTAGTCTGTGGCCCACCTACACTCCTCAGGTGTTAAACCTTAGATCAACCGTGTTCCAGGAGAAGGAGTCTTTTTGAATTTCTATTTATCAAAAATATTTTCCCACAGATTTAAATGAGGCTAGAGTTGAAAAAAAAAATAAATCTAAGGTGTGACTTGTAATGTGGAATAAAGAGTCACATCTTGGAGCCAGGAAGGGTGTGAGCTTTGTCAAATCATATCAACTTAAATTTCTCCATCTGTACAAAATAGCCGTAACAATGCCTTTTTTGTAGGGTTGGCATGACACTTCGAGTTAGCCCTGTCCTGTAGAGCTTGGCCTTGTTTGGGTATTAAAATCATTGTCATACAACATTATATACATAAGATTGTCATTGTCACACAACATTATATACGTGTACAGTGTTCTGAGCATGTATTATGTATCATATACGAACACAGGTGTAATGCATACATTACTATACAGTGGCGTAAACAGGTGAGTGAATGTACCGTGAGCCCCGGTGGGCGACTCGCCCCCTGGGCCCTTCAGCGAGCCCGTGTGGCCTCCTGGTTTTCCAGCTGGGACCATGACCTTGTTTGATGGGACTCATCTTCCGGCCGATTGCCAAACGCCAGGTAGGTGGCCAGATACGTTCAGGACTCTGGGACTCGTTCCAGAATAACTGGCTTTCGAATCCCTCCCTCCTTGGCATCATCTTGAAGCTCAAATACATGACTGGTGTTTTGGGGAACGTCGTCTCTGAAAAAAGGAAGCCCGAGTGTGACAAACAGAAGTCGTGTGGATCAGGTTCCTGGTTGGGACAGCCAAACGGGCATCTAAGCTTTGGGGCTCGTTTTCCTTAATTCCAAACAACGAATGGTGGGGTGTCTGAAACACGCTGTCTGTCCAGCGACTGCTTTGGGGTGAGACAGAAAGAAAGAAGCGTTTCTAGAAGAGCCATTTCTTCTTTCCCGTGTCCTTCCACACATGTTATTAACGCCTACATAAAATTAGGACAATAAGGACACTTGATGTATAGCCTTCAGAGAGGAAGCTGCAAGATTAACGACGCAGGGTATTGCATTTGAGAAGCACGAGCCAGTAAATGGCATCAGAACTTTTCCGGCTGGAAGATGGAGCTCCGCCGGCAGGTGAGGGCCGGCCAATGTCCCATTTTCTCGGGGCGGTCCTCATTGTTGTGTCTTTGCTCCTAACCGCGCCAGTAGTTCAGAGACTCCCAGTATCAGAAACTGTCACAGCCCCGTTCGTTGATGTCACGGAATATGCAAAAGTGAATGTGATTTCGATGAAATGACAGGTTCCCACGTGCGTGGAAATCAAATAGTCATAGGGTAGATCTCGACATCTATGATAGATCAGAGACCTGTGGACTGTAGGTTACTCAACGTCCATAAAAAGGAGGTTGCACTTTCAAATGGAAGCGCAGACTCATTAGAACGTACAGGCAATGAGAAGGCATCAGATTTGCAAAATTTAGAAGGTTTGTTCCGGGTCCTTGACCCTGAAGTTTAAATAGATTCTAAAAAAACAGGAACCACTGTTTTCTGCTCATAGTCTCATAAAAGGAGTTTCTATGAGATCTTAGGCGTTCTTAGCCTGATTCCAAACCTCATACCTGTGCTTGTGATGCTTTCGAATGTTGATGAGCTGGGGAGCTGATTGCTTACCGGAAAAAAAAAAAAGTTCATTTTCCCGTCTTATAATTGACTTGTCTAAAGGTTCTGCCAGAGAGCTTTACATTTGATTTTGGAATTAGGGTTTATTCCCTATGGGATTCTACACAATTTTGAGTCTGTAGATCTATAGTTTAGAAATGTACTTCTAAGAGCCTTTGGAATCACCAGGCTTATTCGATTTCGAAGCAGTCGAGGGTTTATTCGAGGAACGCGTTTGTGGAGGACAGAGTTGGAACCGCACCGCGGTACCCGGGGAGGCCGGCTGCGGGGGCACGCGCCTGCGTCACGTCCTTCTGCCCCCTCTCCACGCGGCTGTGACCGGTCGGGCTCAGCAAAACCCTGGCCCACAGCGGGGCGGGGACGTTCCCGGCAGTGTGGGGTCCGTGCCCCTCTCTGATTCCCTGAGCCGCCATGTGCCGGCCCCGCAGGGGTGTTCTGTCTGTGCCGGGCTCTCTCCTGCCTGTGCAAGCGTGGGCTCTGTGCGGGACATGCGCCCGGGCAGCTCCTGCTCCCTGGTCCCATCGGCGCGGCCAGGGCTGGCCTGATCCGTCCTGTCTCAAGTAGCCTCGTCCCATCATCGGGGACCCTGCTCTCCTGCCAGAGGCGCTGCCTGCCCGGGTGTGGGGTCTGCGCCTATGGTTCTACCTGGCCGTCTCTCTGATCCGAGCTACCCCGCAGACACCCCAAAGATGCCCGCAGATGCCCGCAGACACCCCGCAAACACCCCAGACACCCCACAGATGCCCACAGATGCCCCGCAGACATCCCAGACACCCCAGATGCCCCGCAGACACCACAGACACCCCAGACGCCCTGCAGACACCCCAGACACCCCACAGACGCCTCGCAGATGCCCCAGACACCCCGCAGATGCCCTGCAGACACCCCAGACGCCCCGCAGACGCCTCGCAGATGCCCCAGATGCCCCGCAGACACCTCGTAGACGCCCCGCAGATGCTCCAGACGCCCCGCAGACGCCCCAGATGCCCCGCAGATGCCCCGCAGACACCCCACAGACACCCCAGATGCCCCGCAGATACCCACAGACATCCCGCAGACACCCTGCAGACACCCCGCATACACCCGGGGCGCTGCGGCCACTAGCTTCCTAGAAGACCCTCGTAGGCCACTCAGGGCAATGGCCTGTGTCCCCAACGCCTGTCCCTGCCCAGCCAGCTGGGCAAGGAGGTCGGACCACTTGGTGCCTGAATAAGGTTTGGACCGACGCGTAGCTCACCTGGTGGGCAGGACAGAGGGGACGATAAGTGTAGTAACAAACGAGACAGCGTTTGAGGGCAGAGGCCCTGGCACCAGCGTTCGGGGCCTGGTCCAGCTGTGTGACCAGCACGTGACCTTTGCTGGGTTTCTAACGCCCCCATGCCTCAGTCTCCTGGACGCAGGCGGCTCTGAGGGCCCAAGAGAGCCTGTCGGCCTGCGGAGAACCGCGTGGGTGGCAGCAGGTGAGGGGACACGAGGAGACTGTGACGAAAGCCTGCTATCTGCGTCGCGGGGTGGGGTGTCCATCTGTGGTCTCGTGTCGTCCTTTCGGGATAACTCAGTGACATCTGTTGGAATAAGTCTGGTAGTTTGCTAAGGCAATTAGATGCCACATACGCCTGCAGGGGCCAATCTCCCGTTCTCGGCCGGCAGTGTGACACGTGAGGCGAGGCGTGTCCGTCTCTCAGGGATGTGCCAGGCAGGTGCACGGCCACGCCCCGCTCCCCGGAGATGCTCTCACTGTCCCCGTCATTTCAGAACTCGCAGTGTTGGTCCATCGCGAGGCCCGTCGAGGGCTTTGTGGGCACCATGGCCCTGGCGGGCTCCTGGCCCCCAGCCCCCTCCCGGCCCGACGCTGGCTCCGGCTTCCCACGGCCCTGTGGGCGCCGTCTCTCTGTGCGACGCTCTGCCAGGCTTAGTGTCCGGGGTTCGTCCTGGGGCTGCCTGCATGGGCCGCGCCCCTCTGGTGTCGCCCTGTGCCGTGGTGACCAGGCGGTCGGAGGTCCCCGCAGTGCAGGCAGGTGCCGGGCGCCCTTCCATGTCCCCCAATCCCGGCAGCTCAGCGTGTCGTGGGTCAGCCTCACCCGTCACGTCCACGCCGCAGAACAAGGGCCACTTGCGTGGAACTGAAGGCCCGGGGTGGGGCTGGGGCCGCCGGCCGCGTCCCCACTGCCTGCTGGTTGGTTCTGGGCCGCGAGCGACGGAACTAGACGCAGCCCGGAGGTCCCCACGGGGTGACGCTGATCTGTCTTCAGAAGTAGACTCGGAAGGCTGCGTCCTCCTGGGTCCCGTGGTCCCTCCCGCCCCCACAAGAAGGGCGCACCACTGTCTCCCCTCGGAGGCTTCCAGCGCCTCTCGCACCGTGTGGCGACTCTGCTTCCTGTGTCCGTCTTGTACCTGGCCTGGGAGGGGGCGGGGACACTGGCGCCTGGTCGGCAAAGCCGCGTTTAAACTGTCCACCTTGTCATCCCCTGCCTGAAAAGCATCTCCAGACACGATGGTTGCCCGTCCCTGACGGGAAGCACCCCACTGCTGGCTGGAGACGGCGCCTTAGCCAGTGGGAGGTTCCCCGCAGCTCGGCCAGGGCCTGTGCCCCACCCGGGGACCTTGCAGAGCCTCTGCTGTGTGTTTAAGGCTCCGACGGGCCCTGGTGAGTGCGGGAACAGATTGTCACCCAGGAGAATAGCCCGTCCTGTTCTCTTAATGCTCCAGAAAGTTCTACGTCGCCTGGGCAGGAAAGCAAATAGTGATTCTCAAATCTTCACTTATGGATGCTCCTACATTCGATCAGATCATAATCTGTATTTTTCAGTCGCCTAAAATGTCACCTGTCCCGGACTGGCCTGTCGCTTGTCTCGTTCTCGTTTTCCTTGCTATGCAAATCTTTCATGAAGGCCAGCGAGGGACTTTCTAGAGGTCTCCCCTTAGTGCAGAGAAAATAAGAATGTCACCAGGTGGAGTAGTTACATCGAACCATCACTCTTTATGACGTAATTAAAAGGTGAGTGTAAAGGGGCTGGAGACGAATAGTCAGCTCTGTTTCCGTGGGGAGCCTTTTCTAGCTGCACCACTCGCCCCAGTCCCGCCCCGATGCTGGCCCTTAGAATCGCCTGTGAGTCACCCTCAGGCTCTCTGCCCGCCCCCAGCTCAGGTCCGCTCCAGGCGGAAGCCAGCTCTGGGAGAAGCGGGGTGCTGGGCTGCACCTCTGTTTCTCGGCCTCAGATGTTATCACCCCACCCCCAGCCTTGACCAGCCCGGCCTATCACTCAGTGCCATCAGGGTGGGGGAGGCGGGTGGTGGGGAGAGGGGACATTTCTTATGCTGGCGTTATCCTGAGCTGATGACACTCCCTGGGCCTGGCAGGCGGCTCAGGCCGACCAGCTGGTGTGGAGCGTGCCGAGGGCTCCCCAGTGACCCCCGCCAGGCCAGGGCTCTGCGTTCTGCATGTCTTGTGTTCAGGACGTCCCTTCACTCACTGTGGGGATGCCTTCGGGGCTCTGCAGGTGGTTCCCCATCCGGGTGGGAGCGGAGCCAAGCACGGGACAGCGGGCACCCTTGAAGAATCCCCTCGCTCTTCCCCATCACCTGTGGGGTCCCTCCCCCACCCGGCTGTGGAGCTGGCCCCACGTAACTCCCACGGGCACGCTGCCGATGACATGCTGGGCCCACACTCACCTTGGCCCCACAGGTCACGCTAGGCGGGGAGCCCGTTTGAATTCCCTGCCACCCCGATTTTCATGTACTTGAGCCAGACACAAAACCGCAGGAAGAATGTTCTACTTAGGATGAGATCAGCTTCCCATTTCTGTGTTCTTCCTTAAAAATCTGTATTTTCCGCAGTGACAGAATGGAACGTGTGCATTTCAGCATCAGCGTAACCACCAGTGAAAGAGGAACTGAACCATCCAGTGGACAGTTCCTTAGAAAAGCTACAAACATTGGTGTTTCTGTGTGTGCCTGCTTTCTGTATCATCTTCTCATGTGCATCTTGAATTAATGTTTCAAATGATAAAGGAAAAGGTAAAGCTGACGACGTTCTATTTGACTCCTTCCGAGATCAATTTACCTTTTTCTCCCTTAAACCTTAATGTGAACTTCTCATGAGCCTATTTATGTTCATTTTGAGGTGGCAATGAACAAAAAAATGACTGTCCATTAAGTGACTTTTAGATGTTGACAGCTCTGCCTCTGCTTCCCCCCTCTAACCCCCGGGTGAACCTCATTTTATCTTGCAATTTATTTCTTGAGTCTTGAAGTTATCTTTATCACCCACTAAAAACGCTAAATAATGATACGATATGAACATTGGACAAAACAGAGATGTATGTGGACTTTTCGAGGCTGTGCAGTGACAAGATTGAGCTGATGCTTAATGCATTTGCTCAGCAAATGAGATGGTGAAGAAACAGAACAACGTGTTAGACTGACCACCATAACCATCATCTTCTTGTAGAAAAATGGGAACACCAGCTTCCCAAGTCCTACCGACACTCTAGTCCTTCCCCGGGGGTTCCAGCAAAGAATCCTCCTGAGAGCATCCTGATCGACAAGTTTCTTTTATTGAATGTCCTGAAGTGAATGGGAGTTCCATCGATCTACGGTAACTGTTATTATGTGCTGTCAGATCAAAGCAGCTATTGGTATCTTCCCCACAAATTCATATTCATTATGAAGCAAAAACGTTTTCATATCATCAGTTTCTGCTATGGAGCAGTGATCAATAATAGCTCGAGCACAGAAAACTCGAAGCGAGTTCACTTGATTTAAAGCATCAAACGCCAAGTATAACTAATGCTCAAATGGAGCTCCACCCTGTTTTGCCAGAAGACAGTCTCATCTTTTAATCCAGCAGCATTTCTTGTCACAATTACTGAGAAGAACGACACACATAGTTTGGTCACCGTGTGGACCTCGTCTTCCTAGAAGAACATTTTCCCTTAAGAACATTTCGAAAAATACGTTTCAAAGCTTCTTACCGTATGTTGTCAAATCTAAGATGTAATCAAGAGTTAAAGTGACTTTACATTTTATGAGAAGGAAGAAAGTATTGCCAACCAAACTATGACACATTATCAACATTCTTTTTAAGAAACATTAAAAAAAAGTGTAATGAAACATTCTGAGCCTAATCCGACTTGCTGAGCAAAGCATCAGCCATCCCGCAAGTAGAAAATACATCATCGCAAAGAGAGTGAACCCCACGCCCCGTCCTCTCTGTCCCTG
Source organism: Macroglossus sobrinus (assembly GCA_004027375.1). Classification (NCBI taxonomy): domain Eukaryota; kingdom Metazoa; phylum Chordata; class Mammalia; order Chiroptera; family Pteropodidae; genus Macroglossus; species Macroglossus sobrinus. Next base: position 37,444 of record PVKZ01004886.1, read on the forward strand.
GGATTTGCCCGTCTGTCATCCTCATCCCCATCCCCACAACTGCCACGTAAAGCAAGTATTATGACCCACGTATGGAAAAGGGAGTCCACTCACATTGTGATGCTTTGCCCAAGTCACTCAGGAGCAGTCAAGAGTCAAGTTTAAATTAGTTTGATTTAAAATGTATTTGTTTTGTTTTCTAAAAGGAATAGAATCTCTCCTTTTCCTGCTTATGATTTCTTGGCCATCGTGTTACCCTTTTCTTGGGGATGGACCAAGATGATGAAGGAAAAAGAGGCCAGGCCAAAGACTATATTTCTGAATACTTGGTATGTTATCAAATTAATTTCCGTCAAAAATTTATAGCTAAATTAGATAGCTAGGATCTTCATGATCATGGGTGTTCACACATGTTTTAAAAAATAAAGAAATTATTTGGGATACCTCAATGGATGCAAAAATAGACATGTCTCAATTTCTATACAGTGTTCTCTACAAAACACTGCAAAACAGTGATCAGTAAATTTATTCTATGAAACCAGTCGTGGCTTTACCCTTCACTAAACTTAATTATTGCTTGATCTCAAAAAAGGGCCACTTTTCAAAATAATGAATTTGAAATTATAGCCATAAATAAATAGTAGAACTTTAGTTCTTCTTTGTGAAAGTAGAATAAAATAGCAGCGCATTATAATAAAATTAGGAAAGTAAAACAAAATAAGTATGATGAGAATAGAGTAAAACAATTCAGGGACCCCATGATGGATTAAATATACTCTAATAAGTAAACTGTATTTGCAACTGAGACCTAATAATTTTTTCAGAGTCATAATTTCTTGTTTGATGAATTGGCATTGTGTTTTATTGTGATGTTTGATGTTTATTTCAGAATTACTTAATGGGAAATGTTAAAATAATAACTTCCATGTGATTAATTGGGAAAATTTTTAGTAAGATGGAGCAGGTTTGAACCTTACTTTTAGGTAACTTAATTTGTACCGTGTTTTTGTTTTCAGACATAATTCTATAAGAAAAGACCACTTGTTTTAGGGGGAAGAGTTCACAATCCTTTTATTCTAACTAATACATAGTTCCCTCAGTAATTCTCCAAATAACAATAGGTATATAGATTAAAAATTGCTCTTGCCATTTTATTTATTTATCTTCATTTATTTAGCTAACTCAGTATTTTGAGTTAAGCATAATTGCAGATTACAGCGAAAACAATATTCTCTTAATTTTGATAATAATGCAGATGTTCTCATACTAGCTATGATCTAAAATGTGACCTTTAGCCACATGTATTAATGGATTATGGAGAATCCTGCCTAGGCACCTACTTCTGAAAACCAGCCCGTTTTTTCCTTGGATGCCACCTACTTTTACTAAAAAATTTATTGTACTACTAAATTTCTCTTAGTCTCCCATATCTTAAAACAGAAAGCATAATCTATTTCAAATAAAAGCTTTTCCAGGGTAATAATCATTTCGCATATACATGAATTCAGTATTGACATAGCTAAATTTCTCTAAATCAATAATTACCACGTTCAAATGCATAATGTACCAAGCGTGCCTTTTAAATGATAGTTTTGTTATGCAGGAATTCCATTACGAAAACCTGTGAAATACACTCTAACACGTCTGAAGAATTAACACCCTTAGATTGTAATGCGAAGATAAGTTCTAATTACTCTTCAATTTGTTCGTTGAAAATCTTCCGCACGTATAATATAAAATTGCCTCTGAAATTATGCAATTCACATTATTATTAGCATTTAGATACTCCTTTTGGAGCTGCAGTGGTTTGATTTGTTGGGCTCAAAAAATGTGCAACCAGAAAAAAAAAAAAGTGCTTAAAGTTTGGGAAGTTTAAAAAGTGGCCATTAGTATAGTTAAATCTTTAATTTTCCGTGTTTATGTGAACCGGTTCGATGTTGGCTCACTGAAAAAATGTATATTCTATAGAAGTATGCTCTATAGGAGTATTTTATGCCAGGAAGATAAACTTTTTTAGACTTCTGTTATCAAGGCCGTGGATTGATATGCAATGTTGTAACACGATCCTGTGATGTTTGTCAGATCAATTATGGGAAGTTAGAAGTCTCTTCTGAAGAATTGATGTGTTCCTAGAATTGATTGATTGCTTAAGCTGTGTATTTTATTCATATAGACCTCAGGGAATTGTTCTGCCAGTTATATTTCCAGGGTAGATATTCCTATTTTTTAATGGGATTATTTACTTACTAACTTGTCCCAAGTGTTTTTCCATTACTTAATTGTCTTAATAATAGCTCACAGTATTTAATGTTTTCTACATGCCAGCTACTGGGTTAAAAGCTTTTTTGTGAATAATCTCATATCATCCTCACCAAACCAGGAGGAAGAAAGTATCCCTAATCTAATTTAACTGTTGAAATGAAAGCAGAGAGATTAAGTAATGTATGCGCTGTCAGTCAGTGAAATGGTACTGATGGCATCATTTATGTCGAAAGAGAAAGAAAAAGTGATACCTTCAGTAACTTGCCCTATTTCATGAATGCTCAGTGTCAACTGTACTAATTAGGTATCTCATTACAGTGTATAGACGATCATTCCAATATATTGATTTCATCTTCCAGTGTTTAAACCAGCTACGTTCAACTGATAATACTCCTAAACCCGCCATTTATTCCAGAAGCTTTTTTTATTCTTGTTACTATATAAAAAGTATGTTCGATATGAATTATTAGTGAATTATCATGTACTTTTTAAATATCATGAGTGGCAATTGATCTGGAACAAAAACTAGATACAAGTTCAGGATTCAGGATAGAATTTTTTACACGACTATAGTTTATCAAAGAATTAAAAAGAACATATAGTGTATATAAAAATAGAGATTTTTATTGCAAGTGTTAGATATTTATGAAAGCTCTTTAACAGTAGAGCATGTAGGGACCTTTGCTGAATTAATGAAGCCAACCTCAAGTACCACTTGTACCTGATAATGTGAATAGCTTTTCAAAGTGAGAGATTTTATGCTGAAGGACACATCTCTTCATGTGCAGTAGGTGGTTCTTTGTACAGAAAGACGATTTTGCTGACAGCGAGAGCTTCTGCCTGGAAGTCCTCCTCGTCAGCAGGACTTCAGATGATTGGAGACAATTGCAAGAAACACCCCTTCGAGAGGAGAGGTTAGAAGATCTCCCCAGTGAAGGACGTGAATGAATCGTAAGTGGGAGAGAGGAAAAGCCCCTGGTTGCACTCTTATAAGTTGGAGAAAGATGAGTTGCTAATCATGATTGAGAAAAAAACATAATTCCATCTAAATTGTGGTGTGGTAGAGCTTCATCTGCAAGGTTCAGTGATTTTGAGAGAGAGAGAGAGAGAGAGAAGGGAAAGAGAAGGCCTAGAATACGTTCAGAAGCACAGAAGGAAACTTAGTCGATGGAGAGAGAACATTCTAAAACCAGGACTGTTCCATTTTCCTGAAAATCTAAGGAAACCGTGATGAAAAATGAAAAGGCATGGAAACGGTGCCCCAAGGGTCTCGAGCGGAACCACAGAGGAGATAAGTGAGACCTGGCCACGTAGAAAATAAAATGTGAACAAACGGAGATGCCTGGGGTGTGATGACATCAGGCTCAGAAGGGCCCTGTTTATCTGTGGGGGGTCTCCTGTTACAACACCCCTCACCAAGCGGTCATGTGACCTCTGCTGGATCACGTGGTGTGGGCAGCGTCACAGTGCAACTGACACCATTTTGAACAGAGCAACTGATCAAATTCTTCCCTGCATTTAACCGAAACCGTCCTCCTTTGCCATTTTCCCCTTCGGCCGTCACCGCGTACTTCTCACCCAGTGCTCTCCCTGTATCCGGGCCCCTCTGCACCTTGTGGCTCCCACAGGTTTCTGGCCGTGTGTTTCCCGTGCCCCCCTTTCTTTATTGATTGATTGATTGATTGTGAACAGTGTTCCTCTAACTGTGAAAAATGAACAGTCGTTGACATTCTTCTGTTACCTGAGTGTTCGATTGGCAGACGTGACACTGTGTGAGGCCAGAGTCGTCCACACGAGGTTAATAAAGGTGGGAGGTCCCTTGTCTCCACAGGGTGAAACTCAGGTCACCGTGTTCGTCCGACAGCAAAACGTCACGTTGGCAAAACACTGGCTCAGCACTCCCACAAGCGTGCTGACGTCATGATTGCTTTTCTGCTCTTCTGCTTATTGTCATTTTTCCGGCCATCCCAACTAGCTGGCCATCCAGGGACATGTTTCACATTGACGGGGAGAAGTCGCGATTGTACGTCAGATTCGTCGACCAGACAGCGTCTTATAAAAAGTCAGATGAAGCAATCTTCCAATAGTTTCTTTCCTTTGCACTCCAGAATTCAGTCACTTGCTAATCGTGTCACTCTTTCATGTACACTTTGTTCCTGCCCACCCGTCACCAGCTTTCCCTACTGCCAGCATCCGGTTCAGGGCATGACTGGCGTATGTCTGTCATACCTTCTCTGTTACCGTCGCTTCTTCCTCATTCCCCTTGCAGTGAAAATCACATTCATCTCACGTTGCGAAACCTCCCTGTGATGCTAGGAACACGTCCTCCCCAGTCTGAGAGGACACCGGGCAAGAATGAGCTAGTCGGTCTGTGTTTTTTTCCCTTCTTTTACAATAATTCTATCTTTAGACTCTGACATGAGTACCATCCACCGTGGAAGACAAAAGATTCAGCTCCCCGAGCACTCCCTGATCCCAGCGCTTTGAAACCTCGGCACGTATGCTCTTGGCACAAATGACCGTTTGGTAAAAGAACTATGTGGACTCACTGCGTGTTGAGAGAGAAGAAGGGAATTCTAATCTTTTTAAGAAAAATTCTGCTTCGTTGACAGAGTACGTGGTTGCTTTATCCGCAGGCCCGTGGAAGGTATCGCTGAGGGGGAGCAGGAACCACCCCCACAGTGAGACTGACGGAGGGGAGGGGCCTGAAATTGTCCCATGAAATGGAGCATGTGCTTGGCTTGTTGGACAGATCAAAGACGAGTGTCCGGTTCATAGAGACGGCGAAGAAACCACAAGACAAAGCTTGATCGCCGAGATTTCCAGCGAGGAGAGAGTCTGTGCTGGTCAGGGTTATGGAGATATGTTTATGGAAATTCTTCAGGGAAAAAAAAAAAGATAGACTGAGCTTCACAGATTCAGGCTGAGGCCCAGCAGAGGGAAACATACTCATGTCTGTCAGAAGCTGCCAGGCCATGATTTCACCTCTCTGTGTAGAACTGTGAAGCCAGGCTGGGCGGACTTAGCCATCCATGTGTTCATTTTTCCAGTAATTTCTTACTGAGTACCTCGCGTGTGCCAGGCACTGTTCTAATCACCAGATATTGCAATAGTGCACTCAGAGAAATAAAAGTGCAATTGAAGTTCCCTTTTATGAGTTTGAAGCAATGGTGGTGGTGATGGTGGTGATCATGGTGGTGATGATGGCGATGATGATGGCGATGATGATGGTGATGGTGGTGATGCTGGTGATGGTGATAGTTATAGTGATGATGGTGGTGATGATGGCGATGGTGATGGCAATGGCTATGGTGATGGTGATGATGATGATGGCAACAGGGATGGCGATGGTGATGATGGTGTTGGTGATGATGACAGTGACAGTGGTGATGATGGCGATAGTGACAGTGATGGTGATGGTGGGGATGGTGATGGTGATGGCGATGGTGATGGTGACAGCGACAGGGATGGCGACGGTGATGGTGGTGATGCCACGTGGTGATGGTGGTGATGATGGTGATGGTGGTGATGGGGATGGTGACAGCGACGGGGGTGGCGACGGTGATGGCAGCTCTCATGAGCAGGAGGCACTGCCCTTAGTGCCCCTGATGTATTACCCTGAGAGGCATCAAGCTCAGCTGAGCAGAGCAGTCGGTCCTGCCTGAGACCCCTGGTGTCCACATTGCTGTCACCAGGGAGCCCTGCAGGGAACCAAAGCAGAGGGAGGCTGAGTTGACGGTGGGAGGGGCTACAGCACATCAAGTTCAGGGTCACGTCCTGTGCGCACATCTTGCTCTAGCGAGCTATGGAAGCAGCTCTCGAGGGACCCTGGGACAGGGCGTGGCCAGCCTTGTGGGTGTGTACCAGCCGACAGAAAGTTCGTGACGGGAATACAGCTTCTTGAAAGCATCACTTGGAGCTGATCAGAGCCGGGTTCGGTGACCGCTCAGCCTTGCGGGTCGGGGGTCCTACGTGAGTCTTTGGTCTCTGTGCCGTTCCTCAGTGAGCGAGAGGGAAGGACGAATGCCCCTCTATCCTCCAACACGCCAAACCCAAGCAGCGCCCCACCCTGCCAGGGGACATTCTCTGCGACACAGCTGCTCCCTCCGCTTCCTGGGTCCGCTTCCTGGGTCCGCCTCCCTTCACCTCGGCCTCCGCGCTGGCCGTCTGTCCTTTATCGTCCTGTGACGCGCCCCCATCACCGCTCACCACCCGTTCTGCGTGGAGCCTTTCACTCCGGACCCTGAGACGGGAGAGGCGGGTCCCACCACAGGTGACTGCCCCTCCCCCAGGGCCCGCCCCATCCCACTCCCCAGCCGCAGAAACCAGTCTGTCTGGACCTCACGATGGCATGGTAGACCATCGGCAGAGGGGGGCGCTGACAGGGACGCTGTGACAACGCAGGTGTCCCTGCCGCGTTTATGCGTAAGGAGGCCTTTGTGCAGGGAACATGCCCACAGCCAGCTGAACGGCCTGGGGCAAAATAACAGTCACCCTTCAAGCGTCATCACTGCATCCGCAGAGAACTGATCCGAAGCGTCCTGCTCCGGCTTAAACTGCCTCATTAAGGACTTTCTCCAGCCCCCGCCCTGGGAAGCGCGTTTTCGGAGGGCGTCAGAGCCCACGGCCGCCTTGACCTTGCATTGTCCGAGAAGCTCCCTGTGACCCGGCTTCTCTGACGCAGCACCTGTGTTCCTTTGACGTGCTCGGCGAGACTGCGTGCTAAGCCTCGCTCTTGTTCTTTCTATTTTTATTCTAAGTGCATTAACCAGTTCTCTTTGGAGAATGTGCTTGCAACAAGCTCAGGTATATTTCGTGTTATCTAATAAACATGTGCCTTGCCCATAGCGTGTAAATCAAGTTATAACAAATTGAATCATATATTTAAATGCCTGAGGGGCACTCATTTCAGGAAATGAATCATATTCTGAATTTCAAGTGAATTCTTATGCCCTAATTTTTCTTTTTCTGATAATCCAGGTTTTCACTTGGGTTGGCTTTATTTAGGTAATACCTGTATCAAATGATCAAACTCATCGAGGAATTTTAAAAAGCGAGTTGTTGAAACCTACTTTTTAACGACCCTGGTGTTTGTCTCGTTACCGGCACAGCTAATGGACAGCAACTGCATACATGTAATTAAAACTTAAACCAGTTACGGGGTCTGATCGCGTGGGTAGGAGAGGCGAGGGGCGGGGAGGGGAAGTGGCTGACTAGATTTTAAAGTTCTGTAAACGTCCCTCTTGGCCACTGGTGGTGGGCCAAGGGGACTTCATCACAGCCCTGTTAAAAGAAGCTTCTGGAGGAGAGTAAGCCGTGCCATCCCAGGGGAGGCCTGCCGTCCAGGAGGGCCCGAAGCCCCCCACCCCAGCCCTGGTGGGGGAGCCTGAGCGAGCGTTTACAGGCGGCAGAGAAGTGAAGAAGCCGACAGACCCGACGCACTTGGGTCCACAGTAAAGTCAGCACAAGGAGGGCACAGTTTTATATCGAAGTCGCCGCACGTCTGCACCCAACGTAACAAACTCGGCCAGGTCCGCGGAGCCGCCTGCCCGTCCCCTCCACCCGCCTGCACGCTGTTCCACTCCGGAGTCGCTGCGCTCGAGGGGACCATGAGATTCAGGGTGGATGCCAGTGTCCCTCCTGCTGTGTCATGTCCTCCTTGGGCTTCGGCAAGCCACACCTCCAGCCCGGCCCCTGGGCCTGTGCACAGCCCTAGAGCGAGCCACCCGCCCGCCCAGCTGCCACAGGGCCTGCGACACGGCGGCCTGGTCCCACGCGGAAGGGGGTCGATCTGAGCCCCGGGAGGGCATCCCGGTCCCCAGGCCCCCCGACCCTGAGCGACATGCGGGGTCCTGCACGTTGGGGGCCCCGACGGGGGGGTAGGGAGGGGCGTGTCAGCATGGAAGTCTGTCTTCTGTATCCCGGGCTGACAAGTGCCCCGCATCAGAACCACACCTGCCGGTCGAGCACCCTGGTTGCGGCTCCCAGGACGTGCTGAAGAGAGCGGGGATGGGGTCCCCCGAACGAGGGAGGGCGATGATAGCGTGCGGGTCCAACAGAAACGAGCAGGTGTTTGCTTGTGACGCTGTCCCTGCGGTTTGGGTCAGAAGCTTGCGGACCTGAACCAGGGTTTAAGCCGACAGGGGGACCGGAGGGGAGGCTGGAGGGATGGCACTTGTAAACTCGCCCGTGAGCAGAGACCAAGACGGCAGGAGAGCTGTGACAGGCACGGAGAGCTGTGACAGGCTCGGGCGGCAGTGGCGCAGTGGCAGTTTCCGGAGGTGGAGGACGCGGGCAGAAAGGGAGGCGTTGCGCTCAGGCTGGGGTGTGGCGAACTCCAGGTGCCCGGGAGGGAACTGGATGGTGGGTGCCCATGCCGGCCCCTCCGACTCTGCCACTCACAGGCCCACCCGGAGGTGGACGGGAAGCCGGGGCAGCGGTCACGCAGTAGCCGCAGGAACCATCAGATCGTGGGGGGCCCATCCCGCACTTTCTGGGGTCACCCTTGGGGTCTCTGCAAAGCAGCTGAGAAGCCGGCACCGCAGCCCAGCCCACCTCCCACCTGCGGACGAAAGCCTTCCCGGTGGCAGGGACGCTAACGGGGTCCCCGAGGGGCCCCACGTTGGGGCTCCAGCCCCTTTTGCAGCGTACGAGGGGAGAGGGACACGGAGCGGGCTGGGCGCCTAGTGCCCCGGGAGCTCAGAGAGGTGGCGAGAAGCTTCGAAAGGAAGTTTCCTGAGAAAGGGCGGCCGGGAGGTCTGTCGTCCACGGTCCGTGACTCATCGCGTGGCCCCCGGCAGAGTCCCTGTGCGTCAAGGCAGGCAGTGGTGACAACGGTAGCTGTGTCCTGGGAGCACATGACACTCGCCCATGTGCAGCAGAGAGGGAATGGACACTAGCTGCCTCCCGACCCAGGAGCCGCCAGGGGTGTGGAGCGGTGTCAACCCCTGGGCCCGAGCACGCGTAAAGAGGCGCGCATCGGCACCGCCCGGCCGTCCGGCCTTGGCGCGCCTGAGCTCTCCCTGGCGGCCGCGTCCGAGGCGCAGTGTGTCATGAGTTCCTGGTGTCGAGTGTCCTCACCCAGGGCGCACGGCAGAAAAGACTTTTCCGGGTGAGAACCCACCTTTCACGATCTGCCGTGACGTTGCCAACGGACGTCAGTGTGACTGTTTAAAGACAGGAATGCAAAAGGGGCCACACGAGGTCACTGCGGGGCCAGCTGTCCTGTACGGGGCCTCGTCTCTGAGGCCGTTAAAGGGGAACCGTTGTTTGACATTTTCTCACCTTACCTATCGCATCGGCTAACTTAGTAACGAAGAGCGAGTTTTAAAATTTTAGAGGATGTCGTATTTATTTTCTATACATCTTGTCACTTACTGTGCCTGTTTGTAAACAAATATGCTTCATTTTTCAGGAGACATATGGCTTCTAACTCGCTTGACTTAATAAGGTAACAGAAATTCCACGTCCAATCTGCTGCGAAGGGTTGTATCCTCGGTGACTCGGTGCTCCTGAGCATGTCCCGTTCGGGGACAATTTAAAGCTGTTCGGTAGTGTCTCCTGATCCTCTGTCTCCTCCCCTCTCCGCCTCCCTTTTCCTTCCCAGACACTTGAGACAGTGACCCTTGCAGAGAGACTCAGAGAAACTCTGCAAACAACACAGATGAAGCTTAGGCTGTCTTCGGTGACACGCTCTGATAGCCTTTCCTTTGCTCAGAAAGTTCGAGAAGTCCAGTTCATTCCCAGGACACCCATCAGGCTGCTCAGCCCGAGTTACGAGGACCCGCCGGGGGCTGAAGGGAGGGGGTCCTTTCCTCGTGGGACTGTTTTAAGGACAGACATTTGGACGTGGCCTGGCGCCCTGCGTAAGCGGGAGGGGCCGGGCCTCCCCGCCTGTGGGACTGGCGGGGAGAGACACCCCACTGAGGGGCCCACTCATCCGTCCCCCTCTTGGGATAGCGAAGACCTAGTGTGTTTGTACAGTGCGAACATCGTCACTGTGAACAGAGGCAGAGGCGACGTTGCGACCCACACTTTCCGTCTGTGAATCTCGTGTAGGGACGAGGTACTGAGTGAAGGTGGCTCAGACAGCTCGCTGCGGTGACGTCCTAGCAGGGACAGCAGGATGATGAAGGCCCCAAAAGTCGTTTCTGTTGTAATTGTAATTTCAACATCCTTTTATGTGTTGGGGAGATTTTTGTCTGTTTCTTTTACCCTTTTAATTGCTGAGATTCTCTTGGGGGCTCGTAGTCCAAACAAAGCGCTTCCATCTGTTTGATGGAAGAAGAAATGTTGATTGTTTCTGGCGTGGACCAGCCTCTGCCTGCCTTTCTAAGACACGTTTGTAGAATATTAGTTTTCCCGCTCACGATGTAGTAACGCTTTGAAACTGCTTTCAGACTAGGTAGAGTTTTCGGGGACAAGGCTGCGTTTTGCTTAGGTCTGGGGTGAATGACATTGGAAATAAGATAAGAGGGAAGGCTGGACCGTGGGGCTGACCTTGTATTCTGCCATTTTTGGAAAGTGCTGCTGCATGTAGCTCTCTGGTCCCCCAAGAGCGTCCGCTGTCCCGTGCCCAAGCCTTAACAAACGTCCCTTCGGCCCCCTGTGCACCTGCCCCTGCGAACAAGCCCGGCGAGCGCGACGGATCGTTTCGTCTTAGCTACTACCTCTCCTTCTGTGGGTGGAAGGTCCCCTTCGAGCGGCCCCATCAGGGCGACGCGGTGTGGCTCTCGAAGACCCAGCTGGAGGACGAGAGCCCTCAGACCAGACGGGCGTGTCACGAAGGCGGGTGCCCTGGGCTGACGGGACAGGGGACGTGTTAACGCTGCTGGCCACTTGTTTGACACGTCAGCACCCCTGCAGTGCACACGGCAGACGCCCACCCCGCGTCCCCCTCCCCTCCGTGTGCTCCGGTGTTTTCTGTGACTAGCACGGATTCTAGACGAAAGTCTGCAGCGGGAGTGTGTGACAGCGGCGGTCCCCGCGGCGGCCGGCGGAGGCCGGGTCCTGAAGGAGCTCAAAGGGGCTCTGCGGGGTGGGGCAGGGGGCCAGGCTCGGCCCCCCGAGGTCCGGCCTCATTCCTCTGTCCCGGCCATCGCCCCCCTCGACCCTGGCCACACGTCCCTTCCACCGGACGCCCGGAGACACCTGACCGCTCATGCTCAGGGCCAGAGTGTGGCTTCGTGAATGAAACGGAAACTGTTCTAAGTTCAAAGCTGTCAGGTGGAGCTTTCCGTCGTCCAAAGTCACAGGAAAACGACGTCACTACAGATTGAAGAGGTGGCTACATGTGTCCACACCTGATGAAGTAGACACCTGCAGTGTGCTTTTTTTTTTTTTTGAGCAAATATTTAACATCTCAAAAGCAGAAATAATTATTTTGCTACGAAGATCACTTTGTGAACTATAAAACACCACGCACGAATCATCTCTTCCCCTATTTTCCCTCCCTTGGGCAGGACTGCACTGCTGTAGTCTGACGTCTCAGTGTCACCAAGGACTCACAGAGCGACACCGTAAATCTCGGCACTTAGAGCTAGCGCCCGTCCCATCCGTCCGACGAGTGTGCATCCGCTCTGGGAGCTCGCTGGCGCCCGCAGGGACGGGCCCGGCCCCAGTCCCCATCACGGGTCTGATAGCCTGTTCTGCAGTGTCATAGCTCACGGCCAGCGCCCCCAGGCTGAGCGGCCCCCCGGGCCGCTTCACCTCGCGTGTGAAGGCCACCTCACTCCTGTCACAAGGAACTTGCTCTCTCGAGTCTGTTGTAACTTTGTCGAGCAGCCATTGAACGCTCCCTGGGGTCTTGTATGTTGTTAATCTATGAAACCAGAAGGTTATTTGGATGAAAAGTGTTCTTCATTTAGTGATTATTTCTACTGCTGCTGCTTTTCATTCTTTAGGATACATACCGTCTGTGTTTAAATTGGTCTCTGTTTTGATTGAGAAGGGTAGAAAATTTTGCACTTAGAACATTTAGATAATGATCCTAAAAGAAAAAAAAAAAGGTCGATAAGCTTACATGTTTGTCTTTGATTTAAGGAGGCATTTCTGACCTGATCTGTCTGTCTTCTCCATCTTCACCCTACTTGAAATGAGCAAGAAAAAAGAAAAACCTTTGGAAATATATCAAGTGGAAAAAGTTGTGTGTGGGGGGAGGGAGATAGGCCAACTTTTAAAAAATTAATTAAAACTTTACTTTTTTATTAAGAAAAAAAAGTGCGTGGAATGAAATATGACGTTAGGAAACATTCTGTCATCCAAGACCTCGTCTGCCGGGTCTTCAGCTGAAGATCCTATGTATTAGAGCCAACTCCGCAGCTTCGGGCAGGTGAACCTAAACCAAGTCACACAACGAAAGTTAGTTACCTCGATACAAGGAAAGCCCCACTTTCTGGCCAAGGTACCAAAATTGGAAAAATATCAACACCGAAGTTGATTTTTAGCTAGGAAATGACATTAAGTCAGAGCAAACGCGTTCCGGTGGCAGAACGCGATGTCCAGCTTTGGGTGGAGATGGCCACAGAGACACCGTGTGAAGTCTCTGGCTCACTGACTGTTTAAAGCGTGCTCTCACAGAGAACAGTGTGCACGAATGTGAACTCACTGCTGCTCCTCGAGCACTCGTTGGGAAGGAGGCTGAGGAAGTTAGGGAGGGGGCTCTGACCCCACATGTCCGGAGTTCCCTGGGGAACGGGGTCCCGCACGAGGCCAGCAGCCAGGAGCAGGGCAGGGCCAAGTGGAGAGGGGTGTGCGGGGCTCACAGCTAGTGGGGGAGACAGCGCTTCTGTGCCAGGCCCCCCAAAAGCAGGGCAGTCGTAGGGTGCACTTGCACTGCCTGGTATGAGCCCCACGATGGATGATGGGGTCATAAGCGGGGATCAGCTGTGATTCTGGTACTCAGACAAGACCCCTCCCCAGGCCCCTTGTAAACTTTTTAAAAGTTTAACTTTCATGCACTCCAGAATGTCTACTCTCATGCGTTGTATTCTTATGAGAAAAATAGCAAAGAATATTTAGAAACTATACAGGAGGAGAAAGAAGAGGTGTGTGCCCTCATCTAAATAAAACAGTGCAGGGCCTGAGAGGTAAACGAGTGGAAACCAGCGGAGAGTCCAGAAAAAGTCTCGGAGTGTGTGGGAATCTAAAAGTCAGTAAAGATGGCGATTCAAAGCATCAGGAAGCGTCTGAGCACATCAGGAGCTGAGTGCATCACTCTCCACCTGGAATGCGTCCCTCCCGGAACTGCTCACGCACTTCCCAAGCAGTTGGAAGACTGAGGTGTACCACGTTAAAACTACAAACGTACTAGGAGAAAACACAAGACAGTGTTGGAGAGTCATGGCAGAGCGGAGAAGGCGTTTCTGACCACCACACGGGATCTTTTCCTTGAGGAACTAGATCGCGTATCTGACAACATAAACACTAAAAACCCATCCGCAGTGAGAAACAGCCCAGCTCGAGCTCTATGGCAAATGACACACGGGGACAAAATAATGTCGGTGCATTAACTAAGAAAGGCTGAATGCCCCCAACATATAAAAAGCTTCTAGATAGCAATAAGATTAACAACACAGTAGGAAGAAGTAATTCAGAGAAGAAGCATACATTGTCAAAAAAAAAAAGAGAGAGGTGATCAGCTTCATGAATACTTAGCAGTTATTAAATGCACAGTGGATATGTATGATCTCTGGTTTTCATGAAATTCTTAGAAACACACTCCTATTGATAGCTGATGATAAGGTAACTTAGCTGTGCAAAACCATACTGCTTTGCAGTGTGGTTTACTACTTGTCATTGATTTTAGGTGTGCATTGCATCCAACCCTTAAATGCTACTTCCTTAAAACTCTCCTACAGAAACAGCAAAGCAGACGTCTTTACTCTGAAATAGGGAAGATTTGCGAAGTGTCTAGGTGTCCAGTAGGGGAACAGAAGGCTCTGTGACATTGCTATGAAGCCAGGTATATAGTCTGCTGCGGAAGCAAGGAAGACAAAACTTGCACACGAATACGTGAAAGAATGAATTCAGAGCAGGATTCTGTCTTTATCTGACAGGCGGTACACGCGTGGGTGCGTGTGTACACACACAAACATTTATGTGTCTTCTAGTAAAAGCACGGGAGCAAACAGGCAGGGGATGTGTCTCTGGGAGGTAAGATTCTGGCCGTGTAAGAGCCCTTTATCTTAACCAGATGCCAGCGTGCAGTGGCCCCCAGTGTCACTCAGGCATCACGTGAAACACACTGTCCCTCGCTCAGGCCTCACCCCCTTTGCGGGAATGGCCGACCTTGACTCAGGCACGAGAACCGCCGTCTGCTGCATGCCTTTCGTGCCTGTGGATGACGCCTTCCACTTCTGCTCGTTCTGCAGAGTTGATTTCTGCGACACTTGATGCTCACATGGCCCTGAACCCCAGAGTGTCTTCAGCATTTACGAAGGGGACTTACGAAAGGGACGGAGCAAATGCAGTTAGACGGGTGGCAGTCATTCTCCCCGTCCTTCCGACGGCGCCTGTTGCAAGCCTCGCCTTTCCTTTGCACATCCTCAGTTATATTAAAACGCAGAGTATGAAACAGCAGCGACGAATCTGAAAGGCGGAGGTGACATTGAAATAACTTCACGTGAAGGTGATTAGATGGTGTCGAAATAGAAACCCAGGGCAGTCATCAAAACGCAGACGGGAAGGGAAGAAGACGCGGGTGGCGGTGACGTCCACCGGGCCTGTGGCTGTCACTTCGTTTGTTGTTTCTCTCAGCCCCGAGCTGCCCCTGGGCACCGGTGCAGGGCCAGGGGAGGCTGGACCCACAGACTGTGCTGCCCTCGCACCCGCCACAGGGGTCAGGCTCGCGGGAGGACGTGCCCTCGGGCCCCTGCCCACCCGTGTGCCGTGGCCGGGACCTCACTGGGCGGCACCAGTTCCATTAGGATGGCGCTGAGGGACCGCGGGCTCGCCCTGCCGTGGTGCCTTCCCTTCTCACTAGAATACGGAGACTGGTCACAGCAGAGAAGGTGAGATTCAGTCCAAGCCACATGCTTTCTGAGGCTCCGCGTGGCCTCATTTTCCTGGGGGAAAGGGGGAGTGGGGGTGCCGCAGAGGGGAGAAAGAGAAACAGGTGCTTTGATTGAAAACGTATTTCAGACCAATCGTTTTTTCAAGGGTGATGCTTTGTCGAAATATGAAGTTTCAAGAACAGATGGCCCCAGCCTCCTTCTTCAGCCTTTTTATTCCACTTATACATAAAAACACAAAACAGCCTTTGCTTCCACCGGTGTTTTTGTCACTTGCTGTTTCTGTGGCGAGAAGGTGGACTGTGACTTCACCCCCGTAGGACGTTCGGCCCCTGGAGGAGGGGTCCTCGGCCTGGGCTTTCCTGCGTCCCCAGAGCCACCCGCACACGGCGGGTCCCCGTGAATATTAGCGCTTACGGAGTAAAATCTTCCCATGACTCGCTAACTATACCTCCTCATTCAGGTTGACTTTGATCGGTTTTATTTCCCACGGCTGTGGGATTAGGGCAGTCATGACATTTACGTAGCTGGCGGCTTGACCACATGCAGAAAAGTATGGTGCTCTTTGAAATTCAGAAGGAGTTTTCTTTACCGACGTGACTTACGAGGGTCTCGTCATGTGGCTTATGTACTGTCACCCGAACGCCACAAGCGCATGACAAAGCCCGTTTCTATTTGAAGCGTACAGTGAGCCCCAGTAAAGCCCGCTCGCCGCTTCTAAATGAAGAGATCAAGTTCAAGTGTGTGTCTGTTTCGCAGGCTGTACGTGTGTGAACGTCTCGCTTGCTTGTACAACCCCGCTCGCAACACGAGCAGGGGGCGTGCGCTACGTCTTCGTTAATGTGCCTTTGTTCCTTGCTTGGGATTTATTCCTCAAAGAGCTTTGAATTTTCCAATTTCCGGAAGGATTTCGAATTAAAGCGTAATTGTTTGAAAACACCCAAATTGGTGAGATTATCTAAAGATGGTTCTGTCTCCCTAGAAAAGCCACTTAAAATGGGATAAAATTGAGGCATGAGAGCAAATGTTTCATTCCCACAATATTAACCTAAGCTTTCTTTGGAACGAGAAGCAGAGCCGGGAAATTGCACTCGGGCGTCGATGGAGAATGAGTTTAAACATCCTTGCAAAGAATCGTGATTTAGTTCTGCGCGGGAGCAGCTGAGCAAGGAAAACTCAGTTACTCAAAGGCACCACGTAGGTCGCGAAGGGGAGTGCCAGTGCCTGCCTCGGGGGTGGCCACCGTGCTCAGCCGTCTAGGGCCTGGTGTCCCTGGGAGGCTCTGTGACGGATGTCCACCACGGGGAAGGGAATCAGAGTGCCTTCGTCACGCCTCGTGTCTGTAGCCTGAGCTTCTTAAAAAGCCGAGCTGTCAGCATGCGAGTTACGCACCATCATTCACTGCCCAAACGGAGCGCGCAGTGATGGGCGCACGACACTTGGGCCCCCAGGCCTCTGCGTCCCGGCAGAGTGCACACGCGGCTTGTGTCACCCGTGGGAGGTTCGCATGGCATGCGCCCTGGGCAGGCTTGCAGGCGGGGTCTCGGGGGCTCAGGCCGTCGGCCAGCTGGCACTGTGGACATATGGCGCACGGAGCAGCTCACCCAGAACGTGACCGACGGGGCCACGCCCGGCCCGATGTGGGTTTCGGGGACAGTTCCCTCTGAGGAAGCTGTTTGTGTCTGTCGTCTAGTTCCCTCGGAGTATGTTCTTCAAAGATTTTTAGTGTCGAGATACCAGTGATACAATTTGATAGGTGGCTCCTAGCGTTTGTTATTTTAGTAGAAACTTGGCTGGTGTGTATTAAATGTTAAATACAAGAGTATTCTAATTATTCTAAAAATAATTCCAAATGTCGGGGACAACATCTAAAATCTGTAGACGCTTCTGGAGGCTCAGGCTCTGAGGGTGTTTCTTACAGTGTGTCCTTGGACGGACGCTTTAGAGTCACCTGCTTGCTCGAGTTCGCCTCTTCCTGGGTGCCCCCTGTCCCCTGAGTGAGAACCCAGCTTGCGGAGATGGAAGGGTCTGGGGTTTGCACTTCAGCAAATCCTCTAAGTAAGTGATTTTGATGCTCACCCGAGTTCGAGAACCAACCGTGCTTTGAGGTCATAACATTAATAATTTTGGAAACGGATTTAGTCCCATCGTAGAAAACTGTCGTTTGTATGTGCCCGGGTTTGCTGTGACTTTAGCCGAGCGCGGGTGTGTCTGTGCCACCGGTCCAGACGGTGAGCAGGTGAGAGATGCACGTGGGATGCTGTGGCCCTCGCCGCCGGCCCACAGGTGCACCAGCTCCGTATTTAATCAGGAGTAATTCCGTTCTGCACATGATATCACTCTCGATGGTAGCCGCATTTCAAAAGTGTGACCTTTTCTTGTTTTCTTACGATGAGGGGTTGCAAGGTGCTCTGTGTCCAGTGGCCGCCCCAGTCTTGGACACCAGCAGAGGCTGCCCTGGTCAGCAGCACCCCCATCTTCCCGGCCACAAGGCAACAGGGCAGTGTTTAGGAGCAGGGACCCGGCCTCTTACCCTCAGTCTCAACTACCCTCACGGGTTCCCCGCCGGTATCCCACAGGGCTCACGCCCCCACCGTGTGTCTGCGACTTGCCTGCGATAGCGTCAGAGCGTTGGGTGGTTCTCAGAGGCGTCCCCCGCGGGTCACACACGCGCCTCTCCAGAATTCTAGAGTCATCTCCCGCCGCGGACCCTGGCCCCTCACACCCGTGTTCTCACTCTGCACCCCGACGAGCCACGTTTCGGCTCGACGCAGCAAGCACTTCCATGCCTCTGGGCGCAGGGAGGCCCGGCACTGGAATTCTGTTCTGACTCGGACAGGGGGACAGTCAGGAACGCTCCATGCAGCAGGAGGGTGCACTGGGCTGCACAGTGTCCCCAGAATTATGTGCTTCCTGAATGTGACCTTGTGCAGATATAATGAATTACAACGAGGTCGTGACAAAGTACGGTGGGCCCTTCATCCACTCTGACCGGCGTCCTTTTTAGAAGAGGACACGCAGGAACAGCCACGTCCAGGGGCGGACCTGTGTAGGATGGACACAGACACTGGGCTCCCGCTTCCACAAGCCAGGGTGCCCCCGGGGCTGCTGGCAGCGCCACCGCTGGAGAGAAGCACAGACGGACTCTGCCCTTTGAGGATCGGGGGGAGGACGGCCAGGCCTACACCTGGATTTTGGACTGTGAATCTACAAGTTTCTGTTGTTCGAAGCCGGCGGCTTTGTGGTACTTTTTTTACAGCAGCCCTGGGAAACGAACAGCATGGGTGTCGCATGCCAAGTGTCCTCACCTGTCTGAGCTCGCAAAACCACCGTAGGGGGCAAACGAGATAAGACACAAGGTTAATGTCAAGTCCCTGTGTTTTGAAACTCCTTCCATCCCCTTGCACAATCATAATATTTTGCGCATGGTTTGTGCTCAATAAGCTTGTTGCATATTTTGTTTGAATTTATTCTTTTAATATGCTGAGTCAGTTTCATGTAAAAGAACTAGAACATGAATACAGAGAATGAGGTTCGTATTCAGATTAGTCTCTCCAATTAGACACAGCTTTTACTGCGTGTAATATTATCTCAGAAAGACATGATTTGGTGTGTCTCGTTAAATATAAGGAATACATTATAATATTCTAGTTTATATTAATTTTTAATATACTAATGAAGTTTATCTTTATGGATTTGAAAATTAGATTTATTTAAGATGGAGAAACATTTCATTTGTTTTCACGAGTATGGCTGGTTTTATTTATGCTACTTACTAGTAATCTAATAAGTGTATATTTTATTAAAAATGGCTATTTTAATAGCTTTCCTTTGTGCTCATCAATAAATTTAATCAGTCGCCCATTCAAGCAATAGAACAAATCTTCTAGTCTTAGCACAAGAGAATGGTCTCTTGCAAGGAGGAAAAATAAAAAAGAATCTACCAGGAATTCTCATTTATAAACCGAATGAGAACAAATTTCCCTTTTAATACCAAACTTCTATTTAAAGTAAAACAACCAGAATGCTATTCGTTTTCTATTCCTTTTCCTCTAAGACTCTTTAAGCAGTTTGCGTGTGCCCTGTGGTTATCGGCCTGAGGATATAGCCCAGTGACACTGGTGCCACAGCCCCCCCCCAGGGACAGGAAGTAGACTGTGAATGTTATACGCAGGCAATGCTCAGAGCCGGGTAGACACCCCAAGATTTCTGACACCCAGTCCATCTCGTTGGCAGGAGCTGTACTCGAGTGATAAATGACTTCTGGGCTCCTAATGGAATTTATTAGGTCCAGAAGAAAAACACCTAAATAACTCTTAATTGTGTTTAATATCAATCTGGATTCTCAGGAGTGGGGATACGAGTTTGATTTCGTTCCCAAGCGGTCTGCAAATCATATCAATTGGATGTGCACTAGAGAAAAAATATGTGATTTTAAAAGGTGCTCCCTAGCATCAGCGAAGAAGAAAGGCAATGGGAATTAGGCGAAGTAATTTGCAGGTAATTTTTCTTGGCTGCATCTGTCCATAACGCCACGTGGGTGAGTGTGTTACTGAGGCTGAGCTAGGCTATGCCGAAGCAATAGCATGGCGGCCCCCGAAATTCAGTGACTTAAGAAACGGTGGATTTATTTATTTTTCAGGTCAATAGGCCAATGCTAGGCAGGTCCAGACGAAATGGGGAGCAGCGGGGGACCCTGATCCGGGCAGCGGTGGGGAGCGAGGCTGACTGTGGACTCTGCAGTCCACGTGCAGCCTCGGGGTCCCAGCCCATGCGAGGAGGAAAGGCATGGGGAGGGTTGTGCAGCAGGGTTTAACAGGCCTGGTCTGGACCTGGCACATGTTGCATACACTCACGCCCATTGGCTAGTACTCAGTCACATGACCATACCTCACAGCACAGGAGTCTGGGAAATGTAGTCCATGTCCATTGGCTAGAACTCAGTCACATGACCATACCTCGCAGCACAGGAGTCTGGGAAATGTAGTCCATTGAGCACTCAGGAACAAGAGGAAATGGGTTTTAGGAAATAGTTACCAGTCTCTGCCACAAAAACAAACAAACAAACAACAACAACAACAATAGTGCACTCAGTGTTGATTACGGATAATCAGAGTTGAGGCAGGACACAGCTTCTCTTTGTAATGGCTTTAAGGGGAAGGAAGGAATCCTCGGTACCCTGCGTCTTGATTGTCAGGTGCGTCCTAATCTAGCCCAACGCGAGGATGGGGTCTTTACCTCCCAGAACTGCTGTCCAGCATTCTCTGCCTATCAGGGAACTTCCTGACAGTAGCAATGGCTTAGGATTCGGTTTGAAATGTTTCAGGCATCCTTCAAAACACAGAAACTGGCGCCTGAGCACCTGGGTACCCACCGATCAGTTTTATCCACTCTTTGCGCGACAAAACAGTCTTCCAAGTTTACTTCACAAGGTTCTTAAAGAAAAACTATTTCAGATAACATCGACACCCCCCGGGGGACGCCCCCTCTCTCCTCAGAGCTACAGTTTCCTGAATCAGTATTTATCACTCACATGAATGGTTTCATACTATCACTACCTACATCCTTACCATAAACAGTGCATTTTCATGTTTTCAGATTGTACACATATGGCATACTGCTGTACATAATCGTTCGGTAATATGTTTTCTCATGCGTCCTTATTATTTTGAGATTTGTATTGCTTGTATTCTAGTTAGTTCATTTTAATTACCAAAGAGTGTATATGGCGTCAATATGCCTTAATTTACCCATTACATTGACTGTCATTTAAAATGTTCCTAACTTATCTTCATAATAAACGGTTCCACATTTGTCTCGGCACATGTGAGCCAGAGGTGTTTACGGTGTCGATCTAGAACTGGAGAGGCTGGCGCGAACGTTCTGAGCATCGCCTCTTTCGTCTTCTGCGCACTGTCACAGGTCACCCTAGCTGTCGTGCTCGCGGGTCGTATACGAGAGGTGGGCCCTTCACGTGCCAGCTGACATCGTACCTTCTGCCAAACGAGTGGGCGTAAGGTGGCATCCTTCACTTTGCATTTTCTTCATGATTAGTGAATTTGAACATCTTCTTATACTCGCCAATCAAGTGTTTCTTCTATGAATTGACTATTTAAATGCTTTGCTCAGTTTTTACTTTGGGTTGTTTTTCTGTTTCTTATCAGTTTGTTGCACCTTATTTATTATCGCTACTACTCCCTCGGTTATATATATTCACAGACTTCATTTCATTTTTTCACCCTTATTCATGAAATCTTTTGTAAAAATAAAATTATAATTTTAATATGATCAAATTCACTGATCCTCCCTCTGTGATTTCAGGGTTTTGACCCTGATTAAGATAACTGTCTCTTCCCCAAGTCCGTAGATACATTCATATATATTATTTTTAAAGATGCTAAGTTTTGTTTCACAGATTTTGACCTTTGATCCATTTCAGACGTTTTTGAATGGTGTGACAGGAGTGAGATTGTCCCAATATCATTTCTTGAATGCCCCATCCCTAATCCACTGAGGCTCTGTGGCCTCAGTCACGTGTGTGTGTTTCCTTTACATGTACGTGTTTTCTTTACGTGTGTGTTTCCTTTCATTCTTGTTTAATCGCTAGAGGTTTACAACCCTCCACCTCCTGCTTCGACACTATCTGACCCGTTCTCAACCCTTTGTGCTTCTGTCTGAATTTGAGCATCAGCTTGTCAGGATCCATGAAAACCTTGATGGGATTATTGTTTTAGAACTGCTTTGAATTTATTATAGATTAATTTGTGGGAAATTGATGTTTCTAAGAGATTAAATTTTTCCCTCCATTATGTCACTATTAATTTAGTTCTTTTTGTACTTCATTCATGTTTAATTTTTTCCCACAAATGTTTTGCATGGTTCTGCTTAGAGACATTTTTTTTTAAATACTTTGTTGTTTACTATACTCCTTAGCATTTATATATATATAATCTCTTAAATTTGTGTGGTTTTAGCTGTTACATTACATGTGTTATACTACATCCTGATTTTTCACCAGTTTGGGGATTACTGAATGAACGAATGCAAAATCCATTTTATGCCAATCTATACACTTGATTTTGAATAATTTATTCAGCGAAATACTTTTTAAAGGAAATCATATGCAATGAAGTAAAATATCTGGACAAGATTGGAAATGTTTCTGTTTTGTTCTGATTTAAAATGCATTCTGAGTGTGTTCACAGCACAGAGCGTCTGAGCTGTAACTATTAGACGCCTCAGATATGAAGGCTTTGGGCCACATCGCTGTTCCCGAAGACGAACAGTTGAAACAGGGTTCCTGTCCATAGTCATGTTTGCAAATGCGAGGGGCGGGCACGTTTTACTTGAAACATTTTGAGATTTAAAAATAATAATAATAAGCAAAGCGAGTTCAGCACTACTCTTTGAAGTGTGAGATCAAGCAGGTGGGTGTCTGTCATCCCCGCTGAAGTGACAGACACTGAATGAGCTCTGTTTTGTGGCATCTACGTAGGCCTCACTTGTGAGTGTCCCCGTTCTGTGCAGAGCCCCCCAGATTCCGGGGATGAAGTCCAGGGTCCCCACTACCCGTGCCTGCGCCGTAAAGCGTTGCTCATCTTCTAACGCGTTCCGAAACTTGCGCCTCCCGTTCTGTGTCACTGTTTGCCCTCGGTCCTCGCTGTCACCCGGTTCCCCGGCATTCTAAAGTTTCCGTCTCATTCCCTGAAGTCCTGAACGAGGCCGGCGAGAGCCTCAGCGAAGCCTCACGGATGCCAGAGGCAGCCCCCGTGACAGCGACAGACGGAGCGGACACTCCTCCGCCAGAGAGAGCTCGCAGGTCCCTTCACCCCATCCTCCTCCTGCCCCTCGCGTCCCAGGAAAGTGGCTGGTCCTGCTTCGGATGCAGAATCAGGTCAGGGGCTGCCCCCCAGCCGGCCCTGCTGTGAATAACAGCAGCTGTAACAGCTAACGTCAAAAAGTGCCAGATGCTTTGGCCGAGTACACTCATTTCATCCTCCCCGTGGGCTGGGAGCAAATTTGGCAGAGAGGGAAACTGCGCATCAGTGACAGGATCTGGACCACTCAGGGACCGTGAGCTCCCGTCCACACGACCTCACGCTCCTCCTCGTGACCATCAGGGGCCACGTGACAGGCGGGGAGCCTGTGACTCAGCTAAGATGACCCTGGAGTCCTGCGCTCCCTGACCCCAGGATGGAGGCAGCGGCTCCGTCCTGAGCCCGGGACAGCGGCGAGGACGATTTTTACAGAGAGCTCCTTGGGGAGCTGGTGTGTCCCAGCGCCGAGCTCTGCAGACTCAAAACGCATCGCACACCTGCCGTCGGTTCGGCAGTCAGGCTTCTGTGTTTGCGTGTCACGAGCTGTGAGCGGCAGTCACCCCAGTTATCGAGCAGCTGAACTGTGATCTCGTGTAACACGTCGGTTTGCACTGCGGAGGTCACAGACGGGCTTCTCAAGGGTACACGGAGATCGTCTGTTTGCAGCCGTGGGTGAGTGTCTGACCACTGTACCCCAAAGCAAACCAGTTTGCCCGTATGGTAAGCAAATGCCGCGGACATGATTAACACTGGAGCATTTTCTCCTTCGATTCCCACCTGTTACTTGAACCACTGAACAAAACTTCAGCTGAAATGTTCACTATAATCTGATGCCTGCTTGTGCCTGGGAGATTGTCGTAGCCTCCTGGACGATGTCCCAGCTCTAGGTTTGGTTCGGTTCCGTGTGCCATGTCTCGAACAATCATCCAAAGTCAGTGCTCTTTCCCCTGCAGTACTGGTCGTGTCCCGACTCCACCTTACGTTGCGTGCATTACTGTCACATGTCTGCCATAACAGGTGGTCACAGACGTAGGAGCTTAAGACAACAGGCTGTTTTCTCTCAGTCCTGGGGGACAGATACAACGTCCGTGTCACTGGGCTGCAGTTGAGCTGTCACTGGGGCTGTGCTCCCCGTCAGGCCGCCAGGGAGGGTCCTCGTCCCCGCCAGCCTTGGTGGCTGCCAGCGTTCGCCTTTGCTGGGGGCAGCATTGCTCCAGGCTCTGCCTCTAACGCCACATCTCATCCTCCTCCTCCTCCCCGCTCCTCCTCCTCTTCTTCCTCCTCCTCCTCCTCCTCTTCCTCCTCCCCGCTCCTCCTCCTCTTCCTCCTCCTCCTCCTCCTCTTTCTCCTCCTTCTCTTCCGAGTGCATCCAGCTCGGCCTCTGCTTCTCTCTCAGGCCAGAAGCATGCTTGTGACTGGGTTTAAAGCCCCCTGGGTAATCCAGAGGAACCACCCCTAGTCATGGCCCTTAATCCTTGTTATAGAGACTCTTTTTCCTGATAAGGAAACATGTATATGCTCCAGGAATTAGGATCTGATATGTTTCAGACCATTCTTCAGCTTGTGATGCTGTCTGTGCAAGTTCAGGCAAATGAGTTAATCTCTCCAAATTCAATTTTCTTATTTAGCAAGTGTATATAATTATAACATCTATTTCATGGGGTTGCTTGAGGCTCACCCGTGAGATAATTTATGTAAAGCATTTTTACTGTGCTTGGCAAAAAATAAGTTTACAATCAATAATAGCTGTCTGTTCGGTTTCTGTACGCAGACACTTCAGTATCTTTCCATCACGCTCAGGATAAATCTTTTAGTCTGGAAACCTGGTACGTCCCTCACCTGGCCCAATAATTTTCCTAGCCACGCCTTTTACCAACGTCATCACAGATCTTCTCCTCTGTCCAGATCTGTTTGCTGACTGGCCCCTCAGCCTCATCTCGTTTCTTCTCCTGGGGCCTCCCTTCTTTGTGGCCCTTGTTGGCAGCACCTGACCCCTTCCTCTCCACCTGTCCACATCCCGTGTGCCCTGCCAGGGCCAGTTCAGTTCTCTCCTGTCCCTGCAACCTTCTCCAGGCAAACCAGTGTGGGCCCGTCACTCCCTGGGGGGACTGTCCGTGCTGCTCTTAGATGCTTCGCCATCTCTTCCTACGATGGCTCTGCTGCATACAGGTGCACCTGCTGCATACAGGTGTACCTGCTGCACACAGGTGTACCTGCTGCATACGAGTGCACCTGCTGCACACAGGTGCATGCTGGATGCCAGGCCTGAGGCCATGATGGATAAACCCTAACGACAGAATCCAAGGAAGTCACATCCAGGCTCAAAGCCTAGGTTCACGTGTCATCTCCTTAGACCGGAAACAGAGCAGAAATGCTGGGCAGCCCCTGATCCCGAAGCCACAGTTCTCCTGAGGCTCATCGACAGAGCAGGCGGCGGTGGCTTCTGCGGGGTGACGAGGAGTGAGAAGGATGTCGGGACGGCCCTGTGCGGTGGAGGTCAGGGCCAGGCCCGGCGCTCAGAGAGAGGCTCGACTGGACCTTCCACTTAAAGGGGGCTATAAAAATGAGTAGAGCAAAGCGTGCTGGCAGCTGCTGCCCAGGGCAGGACGGGGCCGAGGGCCGAGGGACGAGCAGACACGGCCACCGCCCACTCGCCAGGAGCAGGGGCCACGGACTGGGAAAAAGCAAGAGAACTGGGGAAGCCTTTCCCGCTGACAAGAAACCTGCAGACAAGAATTCCATGACACACGAGGAAATCAAATGCTAAATGACAGCCAAAAATGTAAAAATTGGATCATGTATTCATTCCAGATTAAATTAAAATTATATGATAGTACGAGAGGGACTAGAGTCAGTATATTCTGGATGTGCAAAGAAGGAATCAAGATAATCACATAAAAATTAAAAGGGAGCTCTTTTAAAAAGGATAGAAAAGCCGAAATAAGAATAGTTGCATCTGAAGAAGAGCAAATGATCCATCTTAGTTGAATTAAATGCCAAGCGTCAGAGAGATGATGCATTTTAAACCAGAACACTGAAGGGGAGATTGGTGAGTTGAAAACTCTTACTCGGACTGGAAATGCATCTCCAATTGAGAGATCAATGATAAGACTCCCGCCCAGACACGAGAACACATGCAGGGCCACCACGGGGAGAAGACAGGTCTCCGCAGAGCCGGCCGTGAAATCGTCAGGAGGACGAGATACAGGGCAACGGGCCAGCATCTCAGAAGTGCTCGGACAAAGGAAAACCGAATCCCGAAATCTCACACACAGCGAAAAGGGTCTTCAAGAGTAAGAACGAAATAAAGACAGGTTCAGACATACTAAAATTAAAAGTTTATCAACTCTACTTTAAGTTAAAGTGAGGACATCAGCAAGAAGAACAAAGCCGAAGCTAAGACCGAGATACCAGACACAATGGCAAGTCCCAGAATGAATCAGTTGTAAGATTTATTGACTCTTGGCTGCTTTAAGGAAAAAAAAAACAAAAAAAAGCCAAATGAAAACTCGAGACGACAATAGCAGAATGTGGGAAGAGCTTTTGATCCTCATCTAAAGCTTCGTTTTATTGAGGGAGGATAAAATATCGAATCTGGATGTTCCATTCACAAAACCGTGCTGAAAGGTTTTCACGGGGAGAAGGGAGATGGAAAATATATGGGCTGGGAAAATACTAAGCGGAAGGAATCTCACATAGCAATAGTAATGTCAGCCCGATGAAAGACCCATAGAGAAAGGAGGGACATCATATAAGAAGCAAAACTCACCAAAATGACATTAAAATTAGAATCTCGTATTGACCTTGCAATAGAATCCAAAATACATAAAGCAAAACTTAGCAGAGTAATAGGACTATATGACAAATCCATAAAGTGGGAGGTCTTACTTCTAACAAACTAACGGATCCAATGGACAAAATTATTGAGGCTATAAATGATTTTAAGCGACAAAATTGATAGGCAAGTCTCATTGTATAGATCAGAACTCTGCACCCAGTGGAGAATTTACATGATTTCTAGGACACACGGAGCATCTACAGAATTGGTCATGAAAAATATTAACATCTCAGTAAATCACAAAGAATCTATATTATTCAAACCACATTCTCTAGGTATAATATAACTAAGAAGCCTGTTTTAAATGAATTCATAAACTAAAGACACTGAAAACAAATGTAAACTATTCAATTTAAGAATCAGAGAAAAATAGAGTAAAACCAGCAAACACAGAAAGGAGGAAGTACATGAAAGAACACAGATTCATGAACTGGTTCTCTGAAATGGCTGATGAAATAGACAGATATTCACTATGACCGGGCGTGGGGAAAAAGGCACCAATACACAGTAATGGAAATAAAAAGGGGACAATAATAGCCATTTGGTCATAAATATAAACAAATTTATGCTAATGATTTGAAACGTAATTCAAAGGAATCATCCACTAAAAAAATATATAAATTAGCAAAACCGTTCACGAAAATAGAGGTGGGTTAGGTGGGTGCGGCAAGAGGCTCTGGGGGTCCGACCAGGGTGGGCTGCTGGGGACAGAGTAGAGGGATCCCATCTGAGCGACAGCAGGAGGGGTGTCGACAGGCCTGGGTGACCTCTGCACGCGGGCGGTGGGCGGCCAGAGGAGACAGAACTCCAGGGCCGGGGCTGGACGGGGGGGTGCGGGGCGCTGGAGAAGGGGTGTGGGGGGACGGGGAAGGCTGAGACGTGCAGGGGGGTCTGAGGGGAGCTGACCAAGATCTCCAAATAGACGTTTCTAGTGAGTAATTGCATTTTTTTTTTTTTTTTTAGAAAAGTAGCATTTTGTCTCTTGGTTGATCACGCATTCCATCATGCATCCGCTCATGCATATGTCATATATATTGCATATTATGCATTTTACTGTATAGGTACCAGTAATACCTGGGGCATTATACTACCCGTGACTGTACTAATGCTCGTGTAACAAAAACACAAAAACAGACGTGTTAAAGGTGACACGAAAGACAACGTGACACAAGGCTGTGTCTGCCAGCACCGTGTGGCTTGCTGATTTCAGGGCAAAGCGTCAGGCCCAGGCTTAAAGCGCAACACACAGGCGCGACCTGCTCAGGACCCCGTCCAGGAGCCTGGAGCCGACCGTGGGGAGCCCACCCCACCACCCCTCATCCCCCCACAATCCCCGATGCTCCCCGTCTCAGCTCTGAGCTCTGCTGCCGGTGAAGCCATGGCTTGGGTTCTTGGCTCGGCGACCACGGGCCTCCCCGCCTTCCGCGGAGACGGTGCGTTGTAAGAGCTCAGTATATGGAGCCCGAGGGCCTGGGCTTAGCTCTGGACTTGACCTTTTCACCGTATGATCTGGGAAACTCTGAGCCTGAGTTTGCTAATCCACAACTAGAGATTATGTATTCTTCACCTACATGTCACATATATAACAACACAGCATATATATTACACGTTTCCACGTATAGTAGATGTTCACGTGTGTATGTTCACATGTGTATTATATAATATATGTTAAGGATTAAGCGAGGTGTCGTAATGACAGCGATTTGAGAGTGGAAAGCAGCGTGGCCTGTGATGCCTGGAGTGACACCAGCATTGTTGGCCGTTGCTCTGTAGGACAAACCTTAGCCGCCCAGTCTGCATGTCCGGTCTGCGTATTCGGTCTGCATCTTCCATCGGCCCCGAGGACCCCGCGTCGCTGCCCTGGGCCCAGTACCGACCCCGCAGTTACCCAGGGACAGTTTCCTGCCCTGCACAGAGTGCTGGTGTTCACGTGGGGATGATTTTCCCACCCGAAGAGCGTTCTGGGGACAGTTTTGGTTGCTGCGCGTGAGGGTGAGGCCTCTAGTGGGGTGGGGCCGAACCCCCCACAGTGCACGGGACGCCCCACAGCAGAGTGTGGTCTCTGTGGTGACATGGGGGGACCCCTCCTTGACCTGTGAGACTCAACTCCACACCTCCACTCCCGTGAAGGCTCTGAGCATGCTCGTGCGAGGTGCAGGAGGCAGGTGACTGGGGCGGCCGGCGTGGCGTGGTGTGGCCTGGCGTGGCCTGGCATAGCCTGGCGTGGCCTGGCGTGGCCCCCTGGGTCCCTGAGTTCCGTGTCCTGTGAGAGGCCTGTGACCCGCATTAGCAGAAGTCCCCGGCGGGGCCTCGGGCGCTGTGCGGAGGACACACGGACACCTGCGGGGATGAGACAGGACAGCTGGTCCTGCAGGCCAGGTGAAGGGGGAAGAGAGGACGGCGGGCACGCCATCACCATTTATTAACGTTTTTAGCGTGCGTTCATTTTCTGGTGCTAAAAACCTGAAAAGTCCTGACTCGCAGTGTCACACTAATAACGCTGACATGTTGCTGTTTTCCTCTCCCTTCTGTTCCGACCCTACAAACGCACTTACACTCTGTGCCCGATGGGCATCCTTACGTCCTCATTCCCCCTCCTCTTCCTTTTCCAAGTCCGTGTGTGCAGCACGCACTGGTGACCAGGAGCGGCCATCCGCAGCCTCGTCCTCAATTCCGGAGTCCCAGGACTGGCCCCTCCACTGTCCCTCGTCACAGCAGCCAAGGCGATGGGACGTGTCCCTTCCCACCCTCCGTCATTGACCCTGGCGCACGCTGCTGGGTCCCCCAAACAGACATGGAGCCGGTCATCAGCACCG
>PVKZ01004887.1:0-59180 GCA_004027375.1 Macroglossus sobrinus
CCCCCCCCCCCCCGTCCTCGGGCCTCGTCCGTGTGTCGTGGGGTCCCACGTTCACTTCGTGCCCGAGGTGCAGAGCAGTCGTAGCGCCTTCCTCTCTAAGTGGCCCGACCTTGCTTTCACGAGAGGATGCTGGGTCCGGGTGCCTAGGTCAGTCGGCGAGTTCACTCACGCAGCTCCCAGCAGCCCCCGCCTGGCTGTTCTGGGTGCGTGTTTAGTCTGAGCACCCTGCCATGCTCCCCGTGCACCTTGGGGAGGGGGTGTGCCCCTGTGGCCTGAGGGTTGCTGAGGGGTGGGGTCCCTGTGCTCGGTGACTCCTGGGGCCATCAGGGGTGCCTGCTGCAGGGAGGCTGACTGTCCAGCCTGGGAGCCACCGGCCCATCCAGACTCCGCAGGGATGAGCTTGCCCGCCTTTACCTTCTCCATGTCCAAGGCCCCCTCCGAGGAGGCCTCTGCACCCCGACGTCAGAGCTCTCAGCCTCTCGGGCCCTCTGGGGATGAGGTTGCTGCGTCCTCCGGGGGTCACTGTGTGTGTGTGGGGGGCGGGAGTAAGAGGCCGTGGGTGGCCCCTCCCCTCACCAGCCAGCAACCTGGGGGGTGGTGACCCCTCTGCGCCCCACGTCCTGTGGCTGTCGCGTCGATAACACAAGCACTAATGATGACAGTGACGGCCGCCATCACCTACCAGAGGCTTCCTCGGCGCCAGGCGCGTCTGGGCCCTCTCACGAGCGGGTCGGGTTCATCGTCCAGGCGACGCGGGTCGTTGGGGGGTGGATGAATCGCTCCAAGGCGAGTGCCTGGCGGTCCTGGGCGTGAGCGCCCCACGAGGTGGCACCCACGGCCACTCCCGTCATCTCCCGTCTGCCCGCTCCGTGGTCAGGGGCCTTGGGGCCAAGTTCCCCCCAGAGCAGTTCCCAGACTTGTTCTTGGCACCCCGAGGGCCTCGGTGATTGTTCTCATGCCTTTCCTAGACTCAAAGAAACACCCGATAGTCCTGTTTATTACGTAGTGAGATCCAAACACCTTAGTGAATACTTGAGTCCTAACAACTTCATAGCTGCCTGGAAATATAACACACATAATTTGTTATTTCATTCTTGAATCGCTGAATTATTGACGAATGGGATATATATATACGCCCCTCGGGCCTGGACAGTGTTTCAAGTCTGGGAGTGAGACTGGGCACCCACACTGATTTTTGCGAGGTGCTCGCTTCTGATCTCGGTGGCCACTGCACACCCAGCTTCCTGAGGACGTGGCGTCCCCAGAAGGGATGTTGGCTGACCGCCTGTGACGCTGTGAACGACGCCAAGCGAGCCATCCCCGCCGCGCCCGACGGACGATCCGTGTCGCTCGTCTCCCTCGGCGAGGAGGACACCCCGCAGGCCTCGTGAGGTTGCCGAGACTCCCCAGGGTGTCTAGGGACACAGTGTGGGAACCGTGTGGCTTGTGGCTTT
Organism: Macroglossus sobrinus; assembly: GCA_004027375.1. Classification (NCBI taxonomy): domain Eukaryota; kingdom Metazoa; phylum Chordata; class Mammalia; order Chiroptera; family Pteropodidae; genus Macroglossus; species Macroglossus sobrinus. The sequence continues at coordinate 1,455 of PVKZ01004887.1, forward strand.
CCCCCCGCTGCTCATTTTCAGACCCCTACGGACCCCTCTGCGGGGTGGTTCGGGACAGATGACAAGGATCCCGCGTCCTACCTTCCGCCCGCCCTCCCTGCCGCCCCCAGTCCCTTGAGACAGGAAGGGGTGGGCTCCACGCTCCCCCTGCCTCTGCGTGCTGTTCTGCGGGGGGCTCGAGTCTCAGGGTCCAGCTATCAGGGTGTGGACGGCGGCGTCTCCACACTTGGGGGGAACCCGGGGACCCGCACCCGCCAGGATACAGATGCAGAAAACCTCCCTCGTGCCAAAAACGCCTTCCAAAATGTGCTGCTGACACCAGCACACGTCCCGCTGGCCGCTCTGGGCTGAGAAGCTCCTTTGTTGCTTGGGTGGGTGGGTGGGCTCTCCACGGGGAGTACTGGCCCCCGTCGCTTCCAGGGGCAGAGAGCTCCCCAAACCACCAGACCATGCGTGAGAGGGGACCAGGTGCCCTGCACCTGCTCTGCGCCCCCTGCTCAGCAGGTGTGAGTGTCGTGGGTACAGGCCGAGGGTACCGGGCCGGGCTGGGCTGTGCGCTATCAAACAGGTGTGTTACCCGGGGCCTTTGCCTCTGCTGCTGGCACTCCCCCAGTGCTTCTTCTCGCTGCTCCCGTCACCGTCCCTGTCCTAACCTCCATCTCCCCCGGGGAGGCTGCCTCTGACGGTTCCGGCGGCCGCCTTGTCCCCAGGTAGGCAGGCGGGCCCTGCGGCCACTGCGCCCGCCTGCCCGCGCCCACCCTCCACCTGCCCCTCGGCCTCGCCCGCTCACCCCCACCTGGGCACCTGTGTGTGTCCCCTTCCTCCCTCCTGGAACCGTCCGTGGGAGCCAGCCCGGCGCCGGCCCTGCTCACTGTCCAGGCCTCACTGGAAACGCCCCTTCTCAAAGAGGTGGCCCCCAGCACCCCGTCTGAGGAAAGGGCCCCTGCCCCTCGCCCACGCCTCCAGCCCTTCACCTCGAGCTTCGCCCGCAGAGCCGCGTCCGTGGCATTCCGCGTTGTTTCCTCAGCACCGAGCCCCGAGCCCCGTGCCCCGTGCCCGGCCCTCCGCGGGCGCCGAGCTCACACGCCTCCGTGTGTCCGTGCCGCTTTTAAACTTTAGATGGATGGGACTCGTAGAGTCACCAACTGGTCATTTTGCCAGCTGAGAGTGAGAAGGATTCCAGCAACCGTATATCATCAATGTTTCGTGGAAAAATTTGGAAGGACATAATCTCAAAATAGAGGACCGTTCTTTAAACGGAATAAATCTAGCTTTATCGAAAGTGTGCCGTGTCGTCCCTCTTCTCATCTCGTGGCCCACGGATGCAAACCCGCATGAAGTGACACGCGTCCATCGGGGGCGCCTGGGAGGTGCCGGTTCACCCTGTCCGTCCCGTGGAACTTCGTCACTGCCCGATGCCATTCCCATGTTGCCACGTGTCCCCTTCGCTAAGCCTGGCGGGGAACTGCGTTTTAGACTTAAGCAGCCTGTGCACGTGCCCCAGAGTCTCCTGTGGGCCCCCGGACACCCTCAGACCTGGCCGGATGCCCCATCCTGAGACTTGCAGGACCTGGCCCGCCTCCCCTGCGACACTGCCGTCATCCGTCCGCACAGCAGTCCCTGGGGTGGGGACAGGACCCAGGCCTCCCTGGGAGGGGGCGTGGGCAGCACCCCGTGGTCCCCCCTTGTGCTCACACTGCTTAGCCCACTGAGGCTCCTGCTGCCTGCGGCCATCCGTGAGTACGTGACAGCGACCAGCCTCGGCCGCAGCTCAGGGAACTCCACAGCTCATGGAGTTCTCTCCCTTTTGATAACCAATTTAATTTCTGTTTCAGCCCCTCATTCCTCCAGGCCTCAGAAACAATCGCACTTAATTCTGGGGTTCCTCAGTCTACTCAGAGCTTCCCTGGACCCGTCGCTGGTCTGTCGGTGTGTGAGGGGCCGGTGCAGGTGACAGTCCCGGCTTTTACTGCTAGTTCCTCAGGTCCCTGGTTGTCACCCTCACGGGTCACTGCTGTGCCCGTGGTCCCCATGTGAGGCCTCTCCAGGACCAGGCCCTTCTCAGCTGCTCTGCACCCCGCTTGGGGGGACAAGGGGCACCCGTCTATGTGCCCTGGGGCTCAGGGCGAATGCCATCACCCAACTTGGGGGACGAGACCCAGCCCCCTTCGGGAGTGTGGGCCTCTCACCTCGCCCGTCACCAGGGTGGGGAGGACGTGGACCCGCAGGCCTTCAGTGCTTCTGCCCCCCGTCCCCGTATCGGCCCTCGTGCGCGGCGGGGGTGCCCCGGTCTGGTTCTGGGGCGTCTGAGGAAGGGAGAGGCCTGAGCACCCTGGGGAGCGGGCTCTACATGGGCGGGGAGCGGGGTCAGTGAGCGCTGGGGCCGCGTGGTCTCCTAGCACACTCGTCCCTCCGGGTATTTGTATTAAAGCTGTCAGTTCAGACTCGCCGAGTGAGGAGCGGGGGACACAGGAGAGCCAGTGGGGTCGGCACTGTCCCCGCACCCGGGGGACCGCCGCTCGTCCCCCCAGGTAGCCCCGTCGTGCATCAGTGGTGGTCATCGCAGTGCGGGAGCCGTGCGCTCCCCGAGGGCTCACGACGTGCCAGGCGTCCTGCGACCTCGCGGGTACGAACGTGTCAAGTCGTGAGGCCTCTGTGAGGCGGATACGGCCGTGCCCTCCTCATTTCGCAGGGGAGGAAACTGAGGCACAAAGTGTTCACACGGTCAGCTGGGCAGGGCCGCACACCTGAGCAGGTGGGGTGTGTGCACGTGTGTGTGCGTGTGTGTGTGCGCGCGCGTGTGCATGTGCATGCTGATGGCCAAGACAGAGCAGTGAGCACACGCACCAGTCGTGGTTCTCGACCTGATTCCTTTTGGGAGAATAACGACATCTTTCCCGGTGTCCTCAGGGCTCAGAACACCGATCTGCTGAGCGCATGAGTGAATGAATGAGTGAATGAATGAGTGAATGAATGAGTGAATGAATGAGTGAGTGAATGAGTGAATGAATGAGTGAATGATGAGTGAATGAATGAGTGAGTGAATGAGTGAGTGAATGAATGAGTGAATGAATGAGTGAGTGAATGAGTGAGAGGGGATGTTTTTACTTTTTCACACCTACAGCACCTGGTCTTCCGAGGTGGTCTCCCATTCCCGTACTAACCAGGCCTGGCCCTGCTGAGCTGGCGGGTCAGCCGGGATCGGACGCGTTCAGGGCGGCGTGGCCGGAGAGGATGCTTTGAATTCTAGCGCAAGCTCTTGTTGCCGTTTCTCCCGTCGATTTGTTCTCTCTCCTTCCCCGGCCCCGCCCTGAGCCTCCGCACCCCTTGTCCGGGCGTCCTGGCCTTTTTCTAAACACAGCCAAATCGCGGCCTCACCGACACGTGACAGACACACGTGTTTAAAATGTACAGCACGGTGGGTTTGTGCATCCCCATCACCACGTCAAGAGAACGGATGTGCCCAGCCCCCAGGAGTGTCTTCCAGCCCCTTGCTCCGGGGGCCTCCCTGCCCCCCACCCCCCGCAGAGTCCCGTCTGCTTCTGTCACTGTCGTTAGTTTGCATTTTCTAGAAGTTTCTATAACTAGCATGATACAGCCTGTTCTCTTTCTCTCTCTCTCTCTCTCTCTCATATTTGGTCTGTTTTCTTTCACTCTGCACGACTATCTTGCAGCTCATCCATGTCGTGTACCGTTTCAGTCCATGCTGTCACTGAGCAGTGTTCCAGTGTGCGGCTAGGAGACAGTTAATTCGCCTGTTGATGGACGTTTGAGCTGTTCCAGCTTTTGACCGTTGGAAATAAGATCGCTGTGAACATGCGTGCACACGTCCCTGTCTGGACAGATACTTTCTTTGCTCTGGGGTACATACCTAGGAGCAGAAGGGCCAGACCTTATGGCAGCTGCCACCGCCTTCCAAAATGCTGGCGCCATCTCCACCCCCGCCGGCCAGGCCTGAGAGAGAGTTCCGGTTCCTGCTGACCCTCGCTGGGCCCGTCTGACAGGGTGTCGGGGTGTCGGGGTGTCGGCCCAGGTTTTAATTCACATTTCCCTAACGACTCACCATGTTCATGCTCTTCTTTGCCACCCCCACCCCTTCCTTGTGACACGTCTGTTCACATCTTTTGTCCCTTCAAACAAATTGGGTTATTTGTGTTCTTATTGGGGTTTGTTTGAGAGTTCTTTATCTGTATTCTAGATAAAGTTCATTAGCAGATAGATGCTTCCCAGAGATTTCGTCTGTGACTTCCCTTTTCATCCTCATGGCAGTCTCTTTTGAAGAACAGAAGTTCATTTGAATGAAGTCCAATTTATTTAGTCCTTTATTTTTAAATAGATCTCGATGTTGGTGGTGTACCTGAGCGATCTTTGCCTAACCCAAGGTCACCAATATATTTCCCTGTTTTTTTTTTCTCAAGAGAGGGAACATGGCCAGCCCCACAAAAGTGTCTCCAAGCCCCTCGTTCCAGGGCCTCCCCGCCGCTCCTTAGTTCTGTAATCCATTTTAATTAATTTCTGTGTATGGGGTGAGGTTCATTTTTCTCTCTCTTTTTTCTTTTCCGCGTGGGATGTCCAGTTATCCCAGCACTATTTGTCGAAAAGCCTTCCCTTCCTCCGCTGAGTTTCCTTTTGTAGGTCTGTAAAAGGTCATTTGTCCACACGTGTGGGGGTCTGTTTCTGGGCTCTGTTTTGTCAACCCGGTTGTCTGTCTTTAAGCCGCTGCCACTGTCTTGACAGCTGCAGCCGAGGACAAGCCTGGGAGTCCTCGGGATCCAAGGAGCATTCACGCTCCGATGCTCCTCCCTCGAGCTGTCTCGGCCGCGCCGGGCCCCCTGCGTCTCCACGTGGGTTTGGGAATTGGCTTCTGCTTCTAAAGCGAAGCCTGCTGGGATTGTGATTGGGATCGAGCCCCGTATCGTGCTCCCTTTGTGCCCCTTCTTCTGGAGGAGTCACCGGGGGGCCCCGATGGCCGTGGGGTCCAGTGGGAACCCGGGCAGGATAGCGCCCGCAGCGTGGGCAGGGACAGGGGATCGGTATGTACAAAGCGTGCTTGGGGACACTTGGCTTTGAACTTGGGTGTCAGCAGGGATATTTTCGGCTACGTTGGGGTCCCTGATGAGGAATGTGGACCTGACAAATGTCATCGTGCTTGTGGAAGTTTCCGGTGCTCGTGGTCCGGGGTCCAGGCCGGACAGGAAGCCGCCTTCCTTCCAGAAGGTACAGCCAGAGGCGCCTTCCTTAGTCCACCCCATGTCACCTGCCTCAGGCTCTGCGCTCGAGGTTCCCAGGTGCGAACACACACCCACCCTGTGTGGAGCTTCAGGTGACCCTCTGAGTGGACACAGGACAAGAGTTTCCTTTCTAGAACATTCCTCCGAGGAGGAGAGAAGACTTGGTGGTGTGGCTCTGCCCGGGTGGCCGCGTGGCTGTGTTTCTGGCCGGCAGGCGAGCTGTGGACCCCCTCGCCTCCTTCTGGGGGAGTGGGGGGCTTGTGGCCGGCGGAAGCCGTGTGAGGCCCCATGTCCCCCGCCGGTGTCGTCCCTTCCTCTGCCCCCCAGACCTGCTCTTCAGTGAGGGGGTCCTGCAGGAGACGCGGCATTGGGGGGAGGAAGGGCCCCGAGTAAGCGGATGTGCCATTTCCCGGGGACCTCACTGCAGGCTGCCCCTGGGGAGGAGAGGGGTTGCTTGTCGGACCCTCAGAATGCAGAGTCGGCCACACTCCTCAGGCCAATGGAAGCACTTAACGCAGGTGACAGCCCCCAGGCAGCCCGGGTGACAGATTCTGTCCCCCCCTCCCCCCGCACTGTGTCGGGGCAGGGGAAAGGCTGTGGGGGAATTTAAAGGATGGAGAAAAAGTTTTAAAGTGTTGGAATATACCTCGTCAATAATACATGAAATTTGGGATTCATAAAAAGAAATATCGGTGAAAATGTCCCCAAATCCGTTTTTATTCTCGAATCTGATGACAAATCTCCCGGAGCGCGGGTTATCCCATAGGTAACGGTGTTCAGCATTACAACCCCAGGCATAGGGATTGTCAAGTAATAAAGTCTTATGAACCCAATCAGCTGTGAGCTCCGCACTCGGCCGTTTAGAAGTAAAACCCTTTCTCCTTTACAAGGCCAAGGGACCCTTAATTCCTCCCAGGAGATGCCACGTTGAAATGTGTTCACTGCCAGCTGACAGAAGAGGCGAGTCCAGACAGATGGCCCTGGCACCTGCAGCAAAAAAAAGTGGCGGATGATGAGAACGTATTTAATTGTCATTCCGTGCCACCTCTCCGTCCGCTCCGTCACGGGGCTGCGGCTGCTGGCACGCGCCTTGTTTTAAGGTCAGCATGCTGATCTGCAGCGAAGGCCGCGCGCGCCGAGCACAGTGACTCGTGGCAGGAAGGGGACGACGTGGTCCCCAGGTCCCGCCGATCAGGCGCAGGTCCGTGTTCCGTGCGTCCGCTCGAATCGTCCCATCCGCCCCGCGTCTCGTCCGCTCTGGGATGCGGCTTCTGTGGAAAGAAAACGTTTGCAAGAAGCAAACTTTTCCGTGGTCTTTCTGAGCCAAAAGGAAGGGTTTTCCTCCCTTGGACTGTGACTCGCCCGCTGACGGTGGAGGCTCATGTGCCTGCCAAGAGCGTGGCTGTCGCTGCTGGTCGCGACTCAGAGGGGAGGAGGGCCTCTGGCTGGACCCTCTGCGTCACCAGATGGGAGCCCCACAGAGCTCAGGGGGCAGGCTCGGGGGCTCGGAGGAGGGGGAGGGCTGGGACTAGGACCCCCGTGTCCTTGTCACTCAGGGCTGTGAGGTCCCACGACTGGGGGTGATGAGCCTGAGCCTAGTGGCTGACCCCACAGAGCTGTCCTTTTATTTGTGTTCTGTTAGAACCTTCTGGGCAGTGAAGTGCGGGCGGGGGGAGCGGCAGCCCCCCTCCTTGGCGGGAGGGCATCAGATTTCGTAGAGCGAGGGCCTCTGGCTGGGCCTCTGGCTGGGAGTCCGTGCCATCCGCCCACACCCAAGGTGAAGCAGTTCTCAATAAAAATAGCCCCGCTAATCGGCGGCATCTATCGTGGCAGTTCTCCTGCCGTCCCTGTCCTTATCAGGGGAAGCCACTCGGTGTTTTGTACACGGGGGTGGGGGGGATTTAGTACAAAGTGATGGAGTTTCCACTGCAGGTGAAATACGGTAACTGGCTTAGCCGTCGGGATACAGGGAGAGCTGACACTGAGTGTCCCTGAAGGTGGCCGGCGGTGGCCGGAGGCGGATGTCCGATGCGGGGGCGGGGCGAGGGTTCTGTGGACGGGAGTGGGCTCAGGGACACGGATGGGCTCTGTCCTCTGACCTCCTCTTTGATGGCTGAGGATGCCGGGTGGACCTGCTGAGCCTGCAGGCCCGAGGCGTGGGCGCGGGGGGAAGGGGCGCTCGGGCCTGCGGCTTTGGGCCGTCAGCAGAGGGCTCAGCCACCAGCTTTCCATGTCGCATATTGATCGCATATTGCCTGTAACGGGAGCGAGCCCACCCTCATCACTGCCACTGTCACCACTGTCACCACCATCCCCCTCATCCTCCTCCTCCTCCTCCTCCTCCTCCTCATCATCATCATCATCATGGCTCCTTGTAGGGGACCAGGCCCTTGGCTCTGTCATTCAAATTCAAGATCTCCTTTCATCCCGCAAGGCAGATATTACTCTGTTTATGCTGCGGATGAGGAAACTGAAGTTGAGGGAAGTGACAGAGCTAGGACTTGAAGCCACCACGCCCCGGAGCCCACTCTCGCAGTCATACCTTTCCGTTTAGGAAATTAAGATGTCTATTACAGGACAGAGGAAGGACAGAGAAAGCCAGCTACTTTACGCTCGTTTCAAGAAAACGTTTGGGGATGCCAACAGTTTTGAACGTGAACACTGAGACTTAGGGTGTCCGTTCCCCGGCGGCTGCCACCCCCGCAGCGCCGGGGCAGGGGCGGGGCCCGTGGGGGTTTGGCTGGTGAGCCCCGGGCACGGACACGGAGCCCGGCCAGCCTGAGCTGTCACTGCAGCTCCTCAGAGCAGTGTGGCCCCTGCCGCGTGGCTGCCCTGTGGGTGCCGCTGGTTTTCAGGTGACAGATCGGAGCAGGTGGCGCCGTGCCAAGCGGCCCGCACGGATCCCATCCTGCCCTGGCCACGCGGCCTCCAGGAGGCCTGACCTTTGCATTTCTGGCCTTTCGTGACCTCCTCTGGCACCCGGAGGCCCAGGGGGGGGCTCTGGGTTTGAGGCTGGACCATGACTTCGTGGCTCAGCTGCTCAGACACGTGACAAAGATGCAGAGCACGAGGTCCCCGCTGTGCTCTCTTCTGCCTGCCGCTCCATCCTCACCGCAGGGTCTCGGGGTTCACACCAGCTCCCCGCGACCACTGGGCCCGATGGACCTGAGTCTCAGAGAGAAGCTTCCAGCAAGTACTTGCTATGTGTCTGCTGTATGCCAAGGCACCGGGGACCTAAGGCTTGGGAAAACTCGGGGTGTTGTGAAGGCTTACAGGACTGTCCCCCACATGCACACATGCCGTTACCAGGCCCTGGGCCGGCGGGATTTGAGGTGATGATTCCAGAGGAGCAGGTGACCAGCTCATCGGGGTTAGGACGGGCGAGACATTAACACCGATGTTATTTCCAAGGGAGGCTGATGACTCTCCTTTCCACAGTAATTTTTATTAAGCTTTTTATGCATTATTCCAAAACCACAGAGTACGCAGAGACGGTTTAGACCGCATTACGGGTCGAGCGCTTAGTAATGATCATACGGCCTCGGTCCAGAAAGTAGAAAACAAAATAAACGCAATTGTTTTCTGATAGGAGGGAATCTCCGTGGGGATGTGTGGACGGGGGTCGGAGCCACCAGCACCGCCCCAGGCATGGGACAGTGGTGCTAGCCCAGCCCTGGGGGCCGCCTCCTGGCCCTGTGTGTCTCTGGTGGCCGGGGGGGGGGGTGCTTCTGCTCAGTCCCCTCCCTGTGGCGAGCCCCTGCTACCCGTCCGCTGCTTCCCGTGGCCGGACACAGTGCTCGGGTCTGTCCTTACCCGCCTGCTGCAGAGTGAGCCCTGGTCACTCCGGCACAGCACGGGCTGTGACAGTTGTGTCTTGGCATTTGTCTCCTGGCTCCCCACATGAGCTCCACGAGATCAGGGGCCTTATCTGTGCACCCCAGTGTCTCTAGCAACTGGAACAGCACGCAGCGCATAGTAGGCATGCAGCAGATATTTACTGGATAGATGGACGGATGGATGGATGGATGGGTGGATGGGTGGGTGGGTGGATGGATGGATGGATGGATGGATGGATGGATGGATGGATGGATGGATGGATGGATGGATGGATGGGTGGGTGGGTGGGTGGGTGGATGGATGGATGGATGGATGGATGGATGAATGAGTGAATGAACGATTGATCGTTTTCCCCCTTGCCTGCCCGCTCCTCAAGGGCAGGGAGCCCCGCCTCTTTGGCCACGTGGCCGGTGCCTCCCCCTGCGTGTGTGTGGGGCCCTGACCTGTCCGTCCAGGGGCCGGGGCTGGGCTGGGGGCTGCGGACGGTGCAGCGTAAAGAAGAGATGGCTTTGGGGGCGCCCGGAGCCCAGAACAAGTAACAACCCAGGGACGCAGAGGCTGGTGTGCCGTGGGTCAAGGTGGGGAGGACAGAGAAGGCCCCGGCAGGTCCACTCTGCACGTGTCACCGTCGCCTTGCCCCCTCTGTCACCCACTGCCTCCTGTGCCCGGGCCTCCTGACTGGAAAGTGTGTTGGTCTCACGCCCTGTGGAGGAGCCCATGGGCAGGGCGAGTCCCCAGCCCGCTTCGTCCCTGTGTCCTGCCTTTCTGGGTTCACCCCCTAAAGGTGTCCCACAACCGTGGGGGCCCCCGCAGTGACTCTTCCGTTGGCTTCAGCTGTCCGCGGCCGTGGGGCACTGATGCCCTTGACGCCACGGACGCCCGTGGGAGATCGTGGCGTCTCGCCCAGCAGTCCCCAGGCCGTCTTGGGTTGCACACGTCCCTCTTCTCCGGTAGCTTGTCCCTGACCCGAGTCCCTCGCAGGTCACACATGTGTGTCTTCATGACCCGGAGCCTTCCCCTGGCTCCCTGAAGCAGACCCCGAGGCATGGATTGGGGTGCAGGTTGTTTGCTGGGGGGCTGACCCCGCAGTTAGCGCTGAGGGCTTGGAGCCAGCGGGAGCACAGCGTGGAGTGTCCCCCGGGGGGTGACAAAGCCGGGGGTCAATTGCAGCTCCTGTCCCTCCTGGGCTGAGGTCACTCCTGGGCGTCAGTGGCCCGCCGTCCCACAGGCCTGCAGAGCCTGGCCTGGAAGCAGCGGCCAGAGGCTCAGAGTGGCCGGGGGCGGCCTCCGGACGGGTGGGAGCAGCACGGGGGGACAGCGCTGCCCTGTGAGCGTGCCCAGCCATCCTGTGCCTGCCTGGGGTGGGCCAGAAGCCGCCCACGTGTAGCCGCTTGGGGAGGCCACTCGGGCGGGGCCGGGGCTTTTGTCCAGGACCCCAGAAGGAGACGCGGGAGGCTGAGTTTTGATAAATTCAGCCCCAAAGCGGAGGAAACGCACCAGTGACAGCCGAAGCCAGCCTTGCTGGGCCGGCGCGGCCTGGGGGTGCGTGTGGGGTGCCCCGTCATCTCGGGGGCGGGGGGAAGGGAGGCACCTGGCCCAATGGGCTTCAGCTTCGGGGCCTGAGCCCCGAGTGGCTGCATGGCCCACACATGCCCAAGCCTGCCTGATGCCCTGATGCTCTCCACCTTTTTACAAAAAATCTCCTTTTCCGAGTGGCTTTCTGCACATTACAAGCGCTGTTCGCAGTGCTTACACCGTTTCATAATCGGCCCATACCATACACCCTGTTCCGAATTTTTAATCAACTGTGGCAAGCTGCCCCGGCAATTTAAATAAAAAGTATATAAACGAATTTAGGATTTTAATATTACATTGACATTAGCCTTATATATGTACTTAGCAATTTCATGCAGTATTACAGTCTTATAAAATATTCCTCTTCATTTGGCTGGGGGAGCAACGCTGGAGTTAGAACCCTGGGGTCTTTGTGCGACCCGCAGAGAAGGGAGTGAGCTCGGGAGGGTGAGCGCCCCCGAGGGCCAGCCTGTCCCCGGAGGCCCCATGGCCGGGGGCTGGCAGCTCTCGAGTCACCGTGACAGTCATTCCACTGCTCCCCGTGGCCTTCCAGTCCTCTTCCGATGGCGCACGAGGCGCTGTCCGCCCACCTCATTCACCCCATCCTCATCTCGCTCCCCGTCCTTCCTCCGACACACGGGCCACTGTCCCCACGTCACGCAGGCTGTGCCCTCTGCGCCCTCCACCCGGGACGCCATTCCCTCACGGCGTCTGTCTGGGCGTTCTTCTTCGTCTCCCTCAAGTCCCGGTTCCAGTGACTGCAGCTGCCCCGGTCGCCGCAGGTCACGTTAGGTCACATGGCCATCCTCTGCCCTTTGGGGACTCCTGAGCCGGGTGTCTATTTCAGATAGCTGGATCGCCTCCTAGCGTATGACACAATTTAGTTTTTAATTCTGTTCCCTATCTGAGAGGGCAGAGATCGTTTCTGTTGTGTCCTGAGCACCCGAGACAGTGCTTGGTCCACGACGGATGCCCAGTAAGTAGTCGTTGGATGAAGACACGGTTTTTTCTGTGGTACAGCTTCCTCGTGCTATACTCCACGTAGCATCGACTCACCCCGAAAGTGTGCAAATTCTTGCGTTTGGTACATTCACGGAGATGTGCAGCCATCAGCACAGCCGATTTGGGAACATTTCTCTAACCCCCCAAAAGACCCCTTCAGCTGTCACTCCCCAGTCTCTCCATCACTAGGCAACCATTAATCTATAGCCTCTGGATATTTCGTAGAGATGCAAGCGTTTGTGTCTGCCCGCTTTCCCGTGGCACGACGGTTTCAAGGTTCATCCGTGCCGTGTGTATTAGTACTTCGTCGCTTTTTCTAGCTGGACGATACTCCATCCTGAGGCTAGATCGTATTTTGTTTATCCCTTCATCGATGACGGCTGGACATTTGGTTGTTCCCATGTTTTGGCTGCCATGGGGGATGCAGCTTGACCATTCGTGCGCAGTGCCTTCTGGGTGGACGCATGCTGTCATCCCCGCAGAGTGGGGCCGCGGGGTCGTGCGGTGACTCCACGTTCCACCCTCTGAGGAGCTGCCAGACAGTTCTCCAAAGCGGCCGCATTACTGTACACCCCAAGCTCTCCACATCCTCACCAGCCTTGACTTGGGTTTTGATTTTAGCCCTGCTAACGGGTGGGAGGCGGTATCTCATTATGGTTATGATGACTGGTGAAGCTGAGGATCTTCTATTTGCATATTTGCATATTTCCCACGGCTTATCTTTTTTGGAGACATGTCTATTTAGATATTTGCCCATTTTAAAGTTGACTTTTTATAATTGAGTTGTAAGAGTTCTTTAGATATATCTAGCTACAAGTTTTTTTTTTTTAATCAGATATAGGATTTGAAATATTTTCTCTTATTCTGTGGTTTGTCTTTTTAACTTTCTCGATGGTGTTTTTTGGAATGTGAGAGTTTAAAATTTTGACCAAGTCCAATTTATCAATTTTTTCTTCCATTGCTTGTACGTTTGATGTCAATTAAAATTTGTCCTAATATTTTCTTCTAAGAGTTTTATAGTTCTAGCTCTCCCATTTAGGTCTTGGATCTACTTCGAGTTATTTTGCATACACCGCGGGGTAGAGGTCCAGCTTCATGCTTTGTCAGGTGTCCCGTTGTCCTGGTACTATTTACTGAAATGTCTCGTCTTTTCTCGTGGACTGTCACATCCTAAATGTCCAGGTTCCTTTCTGAGCGCTCCATTCTGTTTTTTGTTTGTCTACATATCTGTGTGCCAGTAACACATTATCTTGATCATGATCGCTTTGCACTAAACCTTGAAATTGGGATGTGTGAGACCTCCAGCTTTGTTCTATTTGGCCATTGTGGGCCCTTTGTGTTTTCACAGGAGTTTCAGAATTAGCTTGTCAGTTTGTGCAAAGAAGCCCGCTGGAATTTTGATGAGCTTGTATTGAATTTGGAGATCATTGCGAGGGAATGTTGTCATCTTAACATAATTAAATCTCCTGACCCATGAGTGAGATAGCGTTCTGCTTGTTTATATCATCTTTAATTTCTTTCAACAATGTTTTGTCGTCTTCTGGGCGAAGTTTTGCACTATTTTTATTAATTTTATTTCTAAATATACTATCTTTTTTAACGCTATTACAACTGAAATTGTTTTCTTAATTTTGTTTGTGGACTTGTTCATTGCTAGTGTATAGAAATGCAATTAATCTTTGTATATTGATCCTGTATCCTGTAACCTTGCTGAACGTGTGTGTGTGTGTGTGTGTGTGTGTGTGTGTGTGTGTGTGTGTGTGTGCCTTAAAATATTTTATATATAAGATCATCTCATCTTCGAATAGAGATAGTTTTGCTTCTTTCTTTCCAGTCTGGATGCCTTTTCTTTTCTTCTCTTTATTTCATTTCTTTATTTTCTTTCTTTAATTGTCCTGGCTGTAACCTCAAATACAATGTTAGGAATTAATAAAAGAATTAATACATTTTAATTAATCCTTATATTATCCCAGTAAAGTCATTACAGTTTTTATTCCCATTTGACGGGCAGGCAGACTGAGGCGTAGGGACGTTAAGTAGGTTGTCTGAGGACACACAGCTGGCAGGTGACAGCCGTGGGGCCACTTGTTCGAGTGTGTTTTCTCCCGGAGCTGCGCCATCTCTGTGTTTACTGGGGACCTGGGAGAGAGACCGAGGCTGACCTGATTGACAAAATTCGGAGGCTTTGATGACGAGTTCTGGACATCCTGTTAGAAGCACTGAGCTCCCCTGTGTGTCTGGACGCCCCCGATACACTTTTGGGTGAGGGAGCGAGATGGAAACTGTGACACTCGCCCGTTCTGCCGAGGGTTCCCTCTCCCAGTGTGTCATCCCGTCCTCTAGCAAGCCCATCTGGTAAGAGGGACGTCTCCTTGTCCCCGGTTAACTGGTGAAGAAACGGTGCTCGGAGAGGGCGGGTGACGGGCCTGGCCCCCGGGGAACGTGGGCACGGCAGGGATGGGGTAGGATGGCACGCGAATCAGATGCCTTCCATTCACCAGACACTGAGCTGGACAGTTTATGTATTTACTCCTCACCAACCAGCGTCACTGTCCCTTCGCTGCCTCTCAGAAGACGGATGGTGGCTCGTGCTCCGCCACCGGCCATGGCCTCGTGGGTGCCGATCGGCCATTCCGTGCACACAGCTCATAAAGGGCAGTGTCTCCCCTCAAGCCCGGGCGTGCACCCCCAGACTTCTCCTGCTGTCCTTGCACCACGAGGCCTGGGAAAGGGGAGCAAAAGTGGAAAAAGAACAGCCCCCAGGAGGCCAGGCGTCCAGGGTCTCTTGCTCCCTGAGGTGTGTCACCCCCCGATCTGGTGTCGCTGCTGTCGAGAGAGGCCGGGTGACCTCCCGGGGAGGGACAGAGAAGCCCCCGCTCACGCAAACTGCTGCCTTTTCCGAGAGAGGTCTGACCTGTCCCGTCCCTGTGACTAATCCATGCCCGGACTTCATCTCTGGAACTCATGGTTAATTGAAACGGGTCGAGCCATCCAGCCCGCACCTGGGTGTTCCCCAGGGGAAGGGGGTGTGGGGGAGGGGGCAGGGGGCTGTCATGGGCTGGCACCCGGGAGCTTGAGCTCAGGTCCCAGATCCCACGTCGGAACCGCAGCCTCCTCCGCCGACATCACGTGTGTTTGTCTGGGTGCTCAGGGCAGTGCCCGATGCCACTGGGACAGACGTGTGCGGGGCGGGGGGGGGGTCCCCTCAGATCTCATGGACGATGCTGTGAGAGAGAATCTGGGAAAGTGATGCTGGCCTCTTCGTGACTTTCCCGTTCCATGCCAGGAGTCAGCACTTTGCTTCAGGGTGACACATGTTCCCGAAGGCAGGGACAGAGCTGACAAAGCGGAGAAGCACTGTCGACAGGCTGCCGGGGGGAAGTGGCCCCTTCATCCTGCCCGTCGGCCCCCCACGGCCCGGGGCCCTGGACGGAGCAGGCAGAGCCCGGGCGCTGGGGGCGGCCCCAGGCAGCTCGCTCACTGTGTGACCCTCAGCACACACGGGTTCAGTGTTTCTGATCCTCGATTTTCTCATCTTAGAGCTCGCTCGCTCCACGTTCATTTTTCAAAAGAAGGTCCTGAATTTTGGAATCGTCACAAACGAGGAAGGGCAGGGCAGTGACATGTACAGATGGCCTTGGTATGCTGGGCACTTCTGTGCCCATCATCACCGCATCCCGTCCCCACAACCAGCCTTGGAGGAGCTGGCTGTCTAGCCCCATGTTACAGGAAAGACACAGGGACGCAGACACGTGGGTTCCTCTGCCGAGACCACACAGCAAAGACGAGGCAGGGGCGGGCCAGCGTCCACGTGCGCCTGGCCGCAGGCCCCCGGCTGCCTGGCTCTGAGCTCAGCCACCGGCCATCGCCTCTTGTGTGCTGAGCAGGGGAGTGATTCTTCCGCCCTGAGGTCGAGGACAGTGTCAGCTGGGCGTGCCCGAGCGAGAGGTGAGGAAGGGGGTGGCTGTCTGCTCCCACACTGCTCCCCACACTCTTCCTTGCACAGAAGCCTCGTTGTGGAGGGGGCCTGGGGCCCGTGGAGGCGGTCAGCTCCTGTGACATCTCGATAGCCCCCTATCCTGATGGAGTGATGGGGTCATATGTGTAAATTACAGACAAGGTGTTCCCTTGACTGACATCTAGGCCTGAGATCTTTGGGACTCTGAATGGTGAAAAAGAAACCCATGTCCTTTTGTGACAGGTTCCCCCAAATGGCACATCAGAATGGGCCATGGGGACACCGCCCCTCAAGCCTCAGGGACCTGAAGGAGCAGCAGGTGCTTCCTCAGACCTGCCTCGGGCTCACCGCAGGTGGGCAGGGGCTGGGCTCATGGTGGCCTCTCAGGGACCTGGACGCTGAGGGGGACCAAGAGCCCTGGGGGTCTCACCCTGGTTGTTCGATGTCCCAGCCAGGAGTAGCTCGCTGCCAGCACTGGTCCCCTAGCGCCCCCAGGAAGGGCGAGACAAAGGGCAGTCCTGCCACAGGCCGCAGAGAGGAAGAGCAGGTCCTCGCAGCACTGAGAAATGCGGGGAGAAGCGGGACAGGGCCCTGCAAGGGGCGAGGGGGTGCCTGTCACGGGGCTGTCCAGCAGGCAGGAGAGTCCAGCCGGTGTCCCCGCAGCCTGTGCCGGCCTCCTGCAGGGGTCTGCATTGTCTGTTGAGGGAGAGGCCGCAAGCAGGGGCCCGGCCTTCAGCCTGGAGCGGAAGGACGAGGCTGCAGAATCAACTCCATCTTCTTGATGGTTTTGGGCTGGGAGTGGAAGACGAGTGGATGATGGATGGATGGACAGACGGATGAGTAAAGGATGGTTGGATGGATGGATGATGGGGTCTTGGTCTCCCTACAGAAAGGTGATTTGGGGTCAGGAATCCTGAAAGGGCCCAAGGACAAGTTCCCAGAGGAGGGAAACATGCTTTTCTGTGGGGTCAAGCAGTGGAGGGGCTCTTGAGGGACAGTGATGACCCAAGTGTGACTGCTGCCTGCTGGGGAGGCCACAGAGCTGGGATCTGGACCACATGGGCTCCACGCATCTACCCACCGATCTATCCATCCATCCATCCATCACTTATTCATCCACTCATCCATCTATCCACTCACCCACCAATCCACCATCCATCCATCTAACCATCCGTCCATCCTTTATTCATCCATCTGTCCATTATCCATCCACCCACCAGCCCATCCATCCATCCATTCATTCATCCGTCCATCCGTCCATCCATTCTTTATCCATCCATTAGTTATTCATCTATCCATCTATCCATCATGTATTCATCTATCCACTCATCCATCTGTCCACCTATCCACCCATCCACCCATCCACCCACCCATCTATCCATCCATCCATACATCCACCCACCCATCCATCATCCACCAACCCATCTATCCATCTGTTCATCCATCCTTTATCCATCTGTCCATTCATCCATCTATCCACCCACCCACCAATCTATCCATCATACATTTATCCATCCATCCATCCAACCATCCTCCATCATTTATTCATCCGTCTATCCATCAGCCATCCATCCACCCACCTATCCATCATCCACCAACCCATCCATCCATCATCCACCCATCCATCCATCCTCCATCCATCCATCCGTCATCATCAAATGCTTGCTTTGCATCTGACTTACTGTGTGCCTTTGTGTAAGTCGCTTAACCTCTCCGAGCCTTGGCTTCCTCGTCTCTACAATTTGGCAACCATTCCCGACCTTGCAGGGTGTATTGTGAGGATTAAATGTGATATGCACGGAAAGTCCCTGCTGTGGGCCTGGCGCGTAACGAATGCAATAGATTCCACTCAAAGGAATGAATTCCTTAGTTTTCTCGTCTGTAAAATGAGTGTCCTGAGAAGTATCTCTCCCTCATGGGACTACTGGGAAGACCCAGAGAGACAGTCTCTGTAAAGCCCCAGCCCAGCCCAGGCACTCGGGAGACCTTGGCCCCCTCCTGGTGCCCAGGGGTGGGGGGCCCCAGGCGAACATTCTCTCTCCTCCTGTCCCGCCGGGCTCACCTGCGTCCTCACAGCAGTCCCTGGGCCCTGTCCCTTTGTACCAAGGCTGGAGCAGAGAGAGTCTCGCTCCGTCCTGGGAAATACTACTTTCCCTGCCGTCCGCCCGCGGAGGTTCGGGGCGAGGTGAGGGTGCCGTGCAAACTGTGGGTGCTGGACGAGTGTGAGGCGTGCCGTGCGTGCTGGCCCAGCTGTCCCCGCCCCTGCCACATCCTGCTGCCCCCCTGAGCCACGGCCCGACCCCGCGTCTCACCCTCTGTCCGGCCTCCGTCCAGCAGGGCCCCACTTGTCAGACTGCTGCCTGCCCCTTGGGGCCTTCTGTCCACGGTCACGGAGAGGGGCAGTGTCACCCGATGCCTCTGGTGTCGGACGGGAGGAAGTGGTGAAGAGCTTTCTGTGCGAAGAAATAACAATTATTTAGCTTACTTTACCGTAGTCAGTCCCAATTAGAAAGATAATTATTCGTTATAGGGAATTTGGAAAATACAGAGAAGAAGTAAGGGAAGACTCAGGGTCGGCCCCAGACCTTACCACGCCGTGCTTGCTCCTTCCAGAACTTTCCATGTGTCTGCTTTGTGTTACTTTGTACAATTGGGATCGTATTTTGGTCGCTTACTTTTTCACTTACCAGCGTATGTGAGCACCCCGTATTCGTTAGGCATTCTTTGCGAACACGAGTCTCAGCGTTTGCCGAGAGCCCGTCTTGTGCTCTGTCGTCACTTTCTCTCCATGTCACCGTCCTGGCTTCGGGGAACTCGGCACGGAGCCCCCCTGCGTGGGATCTCGCCCGGTCCAAGAGAAGATTCTAGAATCCAGAGCGCGTCCTCCCCCAGCCAGGCCGCCTCCGGCCCCCACGAGCCGTGCAGACCCGGACGGACGTGGAGGGGCCCGGGTCCAACCTCGGGAACTTGGCCGAGAGCACAGTGGCCTGTGTCACAGGACTCCGTGTCCCCGGTGCTCTGCCCTGCGTGCGGCCCCTCCCGCGGGCATGCCGCTCGCCCCGGAGCAGGGCTCTTTGTCACAGCCCGAGGTGGTGGCTGCCAGACCCACATGCTGCGGGCACCGGACCCCACTCTGGGGACCTGAGCCTGTGCCCGCAGGGGCCAGCCTGCCCGGACGTTCCCAGCCCCCTGACCGTTCGATCTGCATCGCTCCCTGCCTTGTCACCTCTGATCGAGGAACTCTCCAACAGAAGACGGAAGAAACCCAAGGGTGTGAACGTCACTGCGCTTTACAGCCTTTTAAGGGCCTTTTAAAAACAATGTTCGTTCTTATTTTTTCCTTTTTTATTTTTTTTTTTTACGAGCTTTTTGACACACACAGCACATAATCCCATATAAAATGGCTGATTGTCACGTCTCCCTAAAATCCCAGCGCTCACGTGCAAGTTTGTGAAGTCAGGGGCTGGCTTCTGTGGGAGAAGCCACAGGCCTCCAGTCCGAGGAGGGTCTGGCTTCCAGAACCTGGGCGCACCCTCGCTGGCCCTAAGGGCAGTGCCGGTGGGCGGGTCCCTTCCTGGAGAAGGACAGTGGCCTCCAGAGCCAGCTCCACACGCTGTTCGGTCCTTGTCCACTGTCTCGTTATGTTGTAGAATCCAAGCCGGTCCCATCTTCTCACCGGGGAGAATCAGAGCTTCTGGCGCTGACGTTGTGTGGGTGGTGGCAGCCAGCCTTACGCTATTGTCCTGTGGCCTTGGTGTGGGCCTGGTTTTCCCCAAGGGCAGTCCTCTCCTGTCCCCTGTTCCTGGTTCACGGAGCCCGCCCTGCTCTGGCTGGGGCCGCGGGCACCCTCTTTTTGCGGCCCGTGGGACGAAGCGGATTGGATTGCGAAGGGCTTGGGCGCCAGGGCTGGGACCCAATCTCTGTCCGGGCCGGTGACCGGCGGGAGCAGACGCCAATCACGCAGAGCGATCTTCTCTGGGTCTCTCTGCAAGCGAATATACTTCCAGGTGGCAGCTGGAGGGGTCCAGGTGGCAGCTGGAGGGAGACCCGCACACCCCAGGTGGCGAGGCTCGGGCTGGTCTGTGCTTCCCTCCACTCCCTTTCCAGTACTTTCTGTGGCAGGGCCTCAGAGCTCCGCCTCCATCCTGAGCATCGTCTCTGCTCCAGGCGCACGGCCTGGGCCTCCCTGCTCAGAACCGCCCAGGGGTCCTGCCGAGTTCCGGCCCCGGCAGCCCGGTCAGGGCCCCAGCCCCTGGTGGGACCTGGGGGGGCGGGCGACAGCCCACCCCTCACCTCGGCCAGGCGCTTGCTCAGGTGCGTACCCCACGGGTGAAGCTCACGGCCCATGTGCATGCCTGTGTGGTCCGCGTGGGCGTTCCCAGGTCCCCGGTGTCACCCCCGCCCCGCTCCCCCACCCCCCGGGGCTCGTTAGCGCTCTCTGGCTGGCCCTCCTCACTCTCCTGTTTACCATTCGTTATTAACAAACGGTGATTGCGGTGTAGTTGTGGGATGAAAACACGACTCCGTGATGACACTGCGCGTGTAACAATCTCTTAGAACTCACTCTGAAGGCAGCAGCTGCACAATTAGGCTATAAATTCTCCTAAATGCACTTGTCGGTAGCAAGGGGGACCCGTGTGGCTGAGCTGGGTGAGGGATGACGAGGCGTAATGGGCGTGGAGGGGGAGCACCGGGGATGGCCTCGCAAGGAAGGAAAGTTTGTTCTTTGTCACAAACTGCTTGTTCTCGTACAAAAACAAAGGGCTCGGTGTTGGCTCATTGACTCACTGTCTGTTGGGGGACGTGGTGGCAGCGACAAGCGGACATCAGGGATTGTCTCCCGCCTGGAGGCATGGCTGGTAGGAGTCTGGGGGGGACCCAGTGAGAAGCGTGGGCTGCGGGCTCTGTGGGCGCCCAGGTGAGCGTCTGTGGGGAACTGGCATGGCCCAGGGGGTCTCCACGCTCAAGCTTCAGGACACAGTGCAAGGCGGGTCCCAAGGCAGGGTGGCTCGGGTGTGGGTCTGGGAGCTGGGACACCGCGTGCTCCGGCGGGGGCGCTGGGGGCCCCCTTCCAGGGTGCCGTCTGGAGCGAACCTGGTGTCACGCATCTAACCTGATGTCACGCATTTAACCTTGTGTCACGCATCTAACCTTGTGTCACGCATCGAAGAATGACGAAGACGGGAGAATTGTTGACGTATTTTTGCCTCCCCACGTCGACCGAGGTTGGCGGCCTGACTCAGCGACACTTTCCTGGGACATTCTGTGGTCTCCAGGTCACACCTCTGCTCCCTGTTGCTGCCCGAACACATGGCCACGGACTCAGTGGCTTAGAACCACACACATTTATCACAGCTCCGGAGCAGAAGTCTGGCAGGGGTCTGTCTCACTGGGAGAAAATTAGGGTGTCGGCAGAGCCCGCCCGCACCCCAACTTGTGGCCCCTTCCTCCTCCTCCCCCTCCAAGGCCAGCAGTGGTGGGGGAGCCCTTTCCACATCATCTGTCCCTGACTCCGGCGTCCCTCCTCCTCGTCCGTTCTGTCACGTAACTGCTGTGGTCCCATCACCTGGATGTCTCCTGTGTCGCGGTCGGTCAGCTGGTGAGCGCTGTCATTGCTGAATTCTGCTTCTCCATGTAACATACATTCTCGCTGGTGCTGCGGGGCGTAGCGTGGACACCTGGAGGGGGGCACTGTTCTCCCCACCAGAGGCGGGTGCAATGCGGGTCTCTGGGGGCAGTCTGACCTTGGTAACCCCAGAGCTGGGCCCAGGCGGGGCTCAGGCGGGATTTGCTGAGGTGGTTCAGAGGAGCCAGGGAGAGGAGGAGGCGTGGCCGGGCCAACAGCGTGGCCTGTCTATGGGGGGGACAGCGGGCGCTTGTCAGGGGACAGCTCCCCGTCGGACTGGTGACCACCTGTTCTTCCTGTGCCACCTCCTGCAGGAGGCGCCAGCGGGAAGCCAGCCTTCAAAACCCAGCTTGGCGTTAACGATTTTCAAAGCAAGTGAGCACCGCACGAATGCCAGGCGTGTGCAGACCCGTTGGCAGGGCCGTGGCGGCCTTTGGTGACTTCCTCTTATCTGGAACTGCAAAGCTCTTCACCCACAGCCCCGGACCCGCTGGCTGCCGCCCCCCACCTCCCGTCGCAGCCTGGCCCCGGGGGTGCAGGCTGCGGGGTCAGGGGGCAGCCAGCCTCTCCCCTCGGTCCGCTGTCGTGCTGATTTGTGGGCATCTCCTTGGACCTGCCCGCTCCACAGATTCCGGGGGTGTGTCCTCAGGGAAGTCCCGCTCTGGGCCTGTTACTGAAGTCCGTCACCCAGAAAAATCTGTCGCCGGGACCGTTCTCCCTGAACTGCACTCAAATTGGGGCATTTGAAGAGGATGCAAGAAGCCCGCAATACTGTCTCTGGAGCCTCCGAGAAGCGCTCCGAGCCCGTCGTCTCCCCCTGGCCCGTGTCCACTGCGCCCCCACAGCTTCCCGAGCTGTCACCGCCCGGGGTGGCCACGTGCAGTATTTATATTTTTAATCAGGCCACGTGGCTGTGTGCTTGATCAAGCCCAGCCGCATGCATGGCTGAAAGTTTTCATTTTTATGTTTTCCGTCGGATAGTAAAATTAAGCAGTTATTAGTATTCACGAAAAATGCTCGTGGCAGGCTTTGCACCCGAAATGAGAAGCCACCTGCAGTTCAAGGCAGTCCTTGATAATGCTGTAATTAGATCTGAGATGCAGAAAAGCTCATTAAAACTAAATCACACATTTGTCACTGTTGTAAGAGGTACAGATTGCCTAGAACCACGCTGGTCTCTTGACCTTGAGGGTTTTGGTGGCGTCCTTGCTGCCAACCACTGGGAAATAACATGAGCAGTTCTGCAGAACCCTCGGTTCAGTCCGTGTTGAAAAAAATCATACAGATATCCGGGGGACATCGCGGATTTGTTCACAGAATGTTCTGGAAGAAAAGGGTGACCAGAATCCCCTCCGAACGGGCAGTTCCGATAATGCTAGCGGGAGATGAGTGTGTGTATGGGGGGGTCCCCCGCAGGATGCGGGCTGCCAGCAGCGCCAGGACCAGTGAGAGGTGTCCCCGACCAACAGGATGTCACCGTGAGAGCCTGAGTTGGGGGAGACGAGGCACAGAAGAGTCAGGTGCTAGGGAGGCATGTGTTGTCAGCAAAAGTGGCTGATGCTTCCTGAGTGCCTCCTGCGTGCCGGGCCTGCGTTAGCTTAGCGGCCCCTCCACACCGGGTCCCCGGTCCCTGGAGGGCGTTACGGTGTGGCCTAGAGTCGCGTCGTCTGCACACAGCTGAGCCCCATGGGATTCGCGTCCAGGCTGGTCCTCCCGCAGAGGCCCCTGCATACATCACGAAGCAGCTGGGTGCCCGGGCAGGGCCGGGCAGGGACCCAGGACAGGGAGACATCCCCAGACACCCACCGGAACTCGCCGAGTGCCCGCTGTTGGGTCGATAATGCTCGGGAAACTTCACGCGTGCGCATCATTTCCTCTCCGTAGCCACCTCGTTACCCCATTTTACAGCTCTGCAAACTGAGGCATGAGGGATGAGAGAGCCAGCCAGCCCAAGGTCAGCAGGTAGCTGGCAGCGGAGCTGGAATTAAGCTCCACCCCTTGGCCGATCCTCTGTATCTCTTCTCCCTTGAAATCCGACAAGCATCTACAAAGCAAGGGTGTCATTTAAGAGTGATCGTGGTTATTTTTATTCCTGGAGGAAGAACATGCAAGGTGCGTTCCAGGGGTGGAGACGAGGGGAGTTTACCCGGAGGTGAGTGGACTGCCAGCCGGTGGGAAAAGATGGCGGATTGTACACAGAGGCCCCTTATGGCCTCCAAGGGAGAGGCTGGGTGGGCTCTCCCGCCCTGGGGGAGCCCAGGCCCCTGTCCTTGGAGCTGGGGGCCCTGGGAAGCCAGCCGGGCGCTGGCTGCCCCTCCCCCCGGGTGGCGGGATTGATTTCCTGGGCTGAATCTCTTGGCACTGGGTCCAGATTTAGTTCTGTGGCGAGCTCGTCTTTCAAAGTCCAGCTCAAATGTCACCTCCTCTGCAAAGACTCGTCCAACCTCCGAAGCCAAATTAATCACCCGGCCTCGGTGCTCCCACGGCTCTGTTGCTACAGTCTTATCACTCCGGGCTGGATTTATGTGTTTACGAGCCTCTGCAGCCAACGGGAGCTTCTCCAGGCAGGTGTCCCGCTGCTGTGCCTTTGTGTGCTCGTGCCTGGGGCCGTGCTGTGCATGCAGTGGGTGCTCAATAAGTGAAGGCTGAGTAAAGGGCTCACTGGCTAGGTTCAAGGGCTCCTTCCAGAGCCCCGAGCATGGGCAGGTCTTGCCCTGAGCACTTCGCACAGATGAACTTAGTCTCCATGACAAGCCACAAAATCAGTTCTGTTCTTCTCTGCATTGTACAGGTGGGGAAACTGAGGCCCCGAGAGCTTACGTAACTTCTCCAGGTCATACCACGGGCGAGTGGCAGAGCTGGCATTTTACAGCCAGGCAGACTGGGGCGGCCCCACATCTGCTCCCAGCAGCCTCATGGGTAAACCCAGTCCGATTGTGAGAATCGATTCCTTCTAGAGGAATCTCTGGAATTAATTTTTATTTCACTTTTATTTTTCTAACTTGTCTACATTTAGGAAGGTTTGGAAAAAGCGTTTGGGCTGAGATGCAGTGGAGATTTTTCTGCTGTAAGCCGCAGAAACCAAGTCTGGCTAAATTAAGCAGGAGGGGTTCTGTGGTAAGGAGGTGAATGCTTGCAGGATGGACACCTGGGAAGGGGGCGCTTTGGGGAAGGCCAGGCGGACCCCAGAGGCAGGAACTGGGGGGGGGTCTTACCAGGGTGTGCTCTTCAATCCTCATGTCGCCCCTGCCCCCGTTCAGCTTCCTTGGCTTGGTGGCCCATCACCATCACGACTGTGTGGGTAGACGGGGAAGAACCAAACAAAATCGGGGTGCTGTGAAGACTGGGGTGGGAGATGGGCGCTGGGTGGGCAAGAAGGGGTCTATGCTGTGAGTTCCTGTCCCTCAGGAACTCTGGGCAGCCCACGGCCACCCTCAGCAGTCACCCCTTGTGGTCGTAGGGGCCGAAGGGCACAGGGCCCAAGCCTCGCAGCCGTGTTTCCTTGAGACATTATTCTGAGTTGGGGTGGGGGTTGGGGGGTGGGCGGGGAGTTCTCAGAGGACTAGGCGCTGGCAGTGACCTTCCCCAGGTTCTAACGTTTTGAGGGGCTGACCGTATTGACCCGAGCTCATTCGTCCTCAGGCTCCAGAGGGCGTGAATGCCGAGGGCCAGCCCAACTTGGGGGAGGGGGAAACTGGGGTGCACACAAGGGTTAGACCCAGTTTCTCCCAGTGGGACGCCCCAGCTTCTAAACTGGGGTGAGGTCGCGTCTGGAGGGAGCGGGGCGCTCCCCGCGGGACAGGCAGACGGAGGGCACCTTCTCAGTGAGCTGCAGGTGGTTGCCTGGTTGGGGGTGGGGTGGGGGCTGGGCGCCTTTTCCGTGACTGGGAGAGGGCGTGGCTGTGCATCGCCTCCTGGCCGCCAGGCCAGGGTCTTCCCGGGTTGGGGACCATCTCCCTGCTCCTGTCACATCCAAGCCCCCAGCTGCAGGTGGCCCTCCCCCGCTAACGCCCCTGCCCCTGCTCCTGCCCCTGCCCCGGGCACCAGCCACGACCCCAGGCTTCGGAGCCTCAGCGCGCGCTGGCTGGGACGGGGCACCCTCCCAGGCGCCATCACGCATCATTACACGACTGTGCTTGGGGCGTCTGCCCTGCGCTGGGCGCGAGGTGCAGTGGGAACCAGGCATACAGGTTCGTTCAGAGACAAATAGGTACCGAGTCTCCCCCTCTGTCTGCGGGGCTGAGATGCCCGCCTCTCCCCATGCCCCTCCTTTGAGCCCACCTCACTTCAGCCGTCAAGGTCAGCTTGCCCTTGCTGGGCGATGGGCCTGGGTGTGAGCGCCCGGGTCTCAGGCCAAGCAGTGGGTGGGTGGGGGAAACGGGGCCCTCCCTGCAGGTCCCACCTGCTGGTCCCCGAAAGGCCCCGCCCCCACATCCCGCGGCCCGCCCCTCCCTGCAGCCCCCCCTTTTCCCTCCGGCCCCTCCCCTCCCTCTCCGCCCGCCGCCCCCCAGCCTGGAGCCCTCGGCAGGAGCCGCGTGATTTATAAGGCCGTCTGAGCGGTGACCTATAAACCCCGTTCTTCAAAGGGGGCCTGTTCCTGGATTAAATGCCGCTCGGAGGAGCCTCTGCCTCAGAAGTGTCATGTACGATGTTCCCGCTGGCGGAGAACATGACCTTTCAAACCCGAGCAGAGGGATCGGAGCCGCCAGGAGGGAAAGCACGGGGCAAGAAGGCACTCGGGCTGCGCCCCACTTGCCCGTGGGGGCCATGACCTGCCCCCCAAGCCCGACCCGGTGGCGGGGGCTGCGGTTCTCCAAGGGGTGTAGGGCCCGGGGGCGCTGGGGTGGCCTCTCCAGGTCTGGAGCCTTTTGGGGACAGGAGTTAGCGACTGCGCCCCGACCCTGCCCTTGTGGGCGTGAGCGGAAGCGGTCCCAGCCCGATGGCGTTCGTGGGGGAGGGGCCGTGTGGCGGTGGGGGCGGCTCGTGCAGGCTGGGGCTGCCTGCGTCATCCCTGGGGTTACTTGGGCCTAGCCCGAGACTGCCCGGGTGGGGTACGGCACCCTGGGAGCTCTGGTTAGGGGTGCAGAATCGGGGAACCTCTGGGTAGGGGTGCAGTGTCCCCGGGGGCTCTGTCTGCATCAAACCGGGTGTCTGTGTAAGAGCCTGGGAGAGTCATGGGGCGCCTGGCTCTCTTCACCGGGGACTGCAGGTCTTTGCTGCGTGGGCGGGAGGCGGGGGCGGGTGTCCTGGCGGCTTCCCCCGACTTCGGATCCTGCGGGGTGTGTGCTCTGGGAGGTGGCCACTTGCTGAGTCCACACGGGGACATTTTCTCACTCTCCTGCCCTCACAGGCGCATGGTCATAAGTAGAAAAGTGACTGACTCGCTCGTTTTTGACACTTTTGCTTTGGTGGCTGGGTCCTCCCCTCTCTCCAGGGGCCTCTTGGGGGAAGCAGGGAGTGTGTCTTGCTGGTAGGTGCCACCAGGTTTCTCTGCAGGGACAGTCAGCTATGGGCTTGAGGGCCTTTGTCGCTGAAAGCAGGAGACTGTTTTCTATCATGATGTCCCTTGTCAGGGCTGGGGAGGGGAGGTGGGGGGCTGGGGAAACGTGTTGGAGGGGTTTGAGGCCCTCCTCAGGGCAGGGCGGGGGTGTCCTCGGAGTGCAGGCAGAGATTTAGCTGGAGAACGTGGGCCTCGTCCTTGACACCTGCCCAGCCCTCCCTTACCTGGGTGCATGGCGCTGGGTTGAGAGACAGGCAGTTTCTACTCCAAGGCACCGAGAGGAGGGGGCAGCTGGGAGGGGCTGGCTGGGCCCTTTCTTGGGGCACGTAGGTGATGTGTGCGGCTTTGGAAAGGCAGCGTGGTGATGCGTGCGTGTGCAGCTTCGTGCCCTCGGACGAGAATGTGCGGGGTGTGTGCGTACGGCAGGAAGCCGGGTCGATCTGGGGAGCAGAGGCACCGCTGTCATAAACAAGGCTGATTTTTATATTCCCAGTGGACCAGGGAGTGCAACCAGCAGACCAAAGGTAATGCATCCCAGCCGCCCGCTGGGGCAGGTAAACCTGCTTTATGAGCCCCTCTGGCTCAGAGCGGCTGGGCAGCGGCGGTGGCAGCTGAAGCAAGGCCACTCCAGATGGAGGGAGGGGACAGGTTGGCGACTGTGCGCCCCAGTTTCTTCTCTGAAGGAAAAAGAAATGGCTTGCCGCCCGTGAGCTAATCAACATGGAGGAGAAACTCCTGACAACGAGCGAAGAAAACTTAGCTGGCGATAAAACAAGGGACTTTTTATGGTGGTTTTTATGGGAACATTTCCACTTTGGGAGTTATTAGAGTTAGTGCCGGTTGTGACAAAAGCGGCATTTGCATATCGCCTGTGATGGAGGCTGCGTGGAGCCTGAATGCCGCATTACCTGCATATCAGAGGCCCTTTCGGCAGCCGAGCCGGGTGACATTTATTGCGAGCGCGATGCCGCGTGCCTGGCGTTAGTTACTGCTCGTCGTGGCCCGTGGCAGGGAGATTTTCAGCCTTGGGGTCTTCCTGGGACTCTTGGCGGCAGCTTCCCTGTGTCAGGAGCAAGCTAGCTAGAGCTTTCAGGGGTGGGGAGCGTGGGGGCAGCCTCCGGAGAGGGGGAAGGGGACGGCTTTGCAGGTGACACGCTTTGCCTGGGCACCTGCTGGAGGTGGCCCTGGGCCAGACCGCCAGCGACAGTCAGGCCTCATACGAGAAGAAACAGGAATTTCTCTCACTTTGTGAAAACGATTGAGTTTTAAATCACATCCCGACACAATTCATCCGTTTCAAGTGTACGAGGCGACGGTATATTTAGTACGTACCGTTGTGGCGTACTCACAGAATTGCGCAACCGTCACCACAATCAACTGTAGGAGATTTTATCACCCCCAGAAGCAACGCTTCATCCCTTAGCTGTCACCCCCATCCGCCCTGCCAGCTGTAAATGACCGCTCATCCACCCTCGGCCCCCCGGAGCTGCGCATCTCTGGAATGTTCGGAGCGTGGCCTTTTGGGTCTGGCTTCTTTCAGCCGCCGTGATGTTTTCAGGGTCCTTCCCCGCTGTCGCAGGCATACATCAAGGACTTCATTCCTTTTTATGGCCGAATTATATGCCATTTTACGGATGGACCGCGATTTTATGTTTTCATCAGCTGATTTCCCCCCATTTAAAAAAACCTATTTCCCTTTTTTTATTTTAAAAGAGACTCATGGAAAAAAAAATCATGGTTGAGCCCATTGGGAACCGACCTGAGTTTTTTTCTGCTGGACAGTGGCGTTCTGGGTGGAGGAAGAAGCAGAGAATGGGCTGAGGGGCTGGGCTGGGGGTTCCAGAAGCCATTTTTTTTTTGGAGGAGACGGAGCTGATTCTTCGCCAGCTGGTCTGTGTGAGGGGCTCAGCAGGAGGTGGGTCGCCTTTGACCCAAGAATCCATGTTGGGGTCCTAGATTATTGCTCATCATTCAGAGAACTTCTGTATCAAAGGAGACCCTCAGCCTGTACCTTTGAGGGTCCCCTGGGGGATGTCTGGAGCTGTGTGGATTGGGGGCTCCCTTCTCCCACAAACTAGCCACCTGCACGGGGTACCCCCTACTTTGAAGAGCTGAGCTGAGTCAGCTGGGGACAGGAAGCGATGATGCATTCTGTAGATGGCCTGTCCCGTGCTGACAGCGGAGGACACCCACGGGGCGGGCACAGGGGGCTTCTGCCTGGCCCAGGTCTGGGGAGGGTCTTTCTGTAGGTGCGAAGTCAGAATGTCCTATTTTTATCTCGCCCAGACTATCAGGAGGCTCCCTGGGTGACTCAGCTCTTAGTCTTAATTATGCTGCTATGTAAATATTTCTGAAGTCTCTCGGTTTTCTCAGTTGGCATTGTACCACCGTTAATAACTGGAGGACACTTTATAAATATGCAAACTAAAAATAACGCATTAACTCAGAGAACATCCATACATTGTCTAACTGGGCCCGAAGCATTGGGCAGCGTGTTCCCTTTGCCACCCAGACCTCCCTCACCCCCACCCCCCTTCCTGAATCATGGGGCCAAAGAATTCCCACGCCCCGCCCCCCCACGCCCCAGGCACTCTCAGGAGCAGCTGACTGTCCCCTCCACGGTCCGAAGGGCCTGCTCTCCTGTGGCTCTGTGCGTGTTCTCCGGACCCAGAACTCTCCTGGGGGGAATCGGGCTGTGTCTGGACGTGTCCCCTGCTTCTGCCTGTGCTGGGACAAGGTCAGAAATACAGGCTGGACAGATGGCCCTGTCCTTGCTGAAGCTGGAGAGGTCACAGAGGTTACTGGGGGACACTACCTGAGTTCCCATCACAGCAGCCTCGCCTGTGAACGTGGCCTTGGGCAGTCCTGTCAGCTTCTTCATCTGAAATCCACTAACTTGGCAACTATTGCTACGTACTTCCTGAGTACCTATTGCGTGCGTGTACCTACTGCGTGCCAGATGCTGTCCTGGGCAGTGCATACGGTGTTTGCCATCTTGGAGCTGACAGTCTGTTGCGGGGTGGGGTGGGGACAGACGAGCAAGCAGGCAGTGATGACACGGGTGATCAGTGTGGCATGGGAAGGGGCGGGGGTTCGCTGGAGCACCAGTTTGGGGATATTATCCAGTCTGGCGGGTCGGGGAGGGGTCCCCGAGGGACTGCTGTCTGAGCGGAGACCTGAGGAGGAGGCGATGGAGGGGGAGTTGGGGGTGCAGGGCGGGGCGGACCTCGTCAGGCAGAGGGGACAGTGCAGGGGCTTTGCAGGGAGCATGCGTGGGGCGGGGCGGAGCGAGTGGAGAGGTAAGGCGGGGAGGGCTGGACAGGTACACGCGGTCTGTCCCCAAGGCCCTTGCCCATCTGGCTGAGTCGGGGGACTTTTAAGGAGTTTGCGTTTTATTCCGAATGAGAGAAGAGCCACCGAGGGCCCCCCGTCTTGCCTTAGCTCCTGGCCGATCTAGGCGAGGGTATCGAATGGGGGAAGAACCGCAGCCGAGCTAAACGGGGGTCCTTGCCCGGCCACCGTGAGCATCTGCATGGCGGGCTAAGCCGGCCTCCACGTCCACTGCCAACTGCATTGTCGCAGCCGCCCGAGCTGCGCTGAATCAGGCAGCGGATGGGCAGGATGCAGGTGGGCTTGAGTCCGGGCAGGAAGGAGGTGGTGGTCGTGGTCTGCGGCGGCGCCAGCCGGATGCATGGACCTGAGCGGGCTGGGGCGGGAGCATCGCAGGAGCGAGGTGGTGGAGGACGACAAGGGCCAGCCAGTCCTGGACTCGTCGCCGTGCTGCCACTTACCCTGAAAGCTGGCGGGCATCCTCAGCCTGAAAACAGGCTGATCACACCTGCCTCGGGACTGTGCTGAGGCTGACGGATGTGCTGGATGTAAGTGGTACCCACGTGACACGAGCTGGGCTTTTTCTAATATTTAAGAAACAATGTACATGCTCAAGGCCATTCCCCAGCCACCCAGTCCCTGGAGGCAAGCAGGGTCCCCAGTCCCTTCCTCGTCTAACCCTGTGGTCACTGTGACGGGCTATGTCTCTGTGCTTTTCCTAGGGCATGTGTGATGCGCGGTGTGTGTGTGCGTGTGTATAAAATACATCATATACACGTAAAATGTTACATACATGTGTCATAAAACACATTCTCTTTTCCCGCTGTGCTTGTGTAGATCTCCTTGATCTCATTCTGTTTTCTCCTCATTCTCTTTTAACACGGTGACTGCCCTTTTCACGGCTGCTGGCTGTCCTCTGCCATTACCTACCTGTGTGTCCGTTTCTGTGCATTCAGCAACATCTGTCCCTCCTTGTGCTGCTTTATGTTTGGCCTTAATTTCTATTGTTTCCTTTTTTTTCCCCTCTGAAATCTCGGTTCCTTTTCTGAGTTCTAAAAGCTAATGTTTGAACCTTGTCGTGTCTCCTGTGTTACCTCTTTGTTCTCTTATTTTATCATGGTGCTTATTTCGTCGAATTTTTTTTTTTTGCAATGTTTTCTTGGACTTTTTTTTTTCTGTTGAGTGTTTTTTATGAGCCTTTTATTCCTATTCCCTGAAAAAAAAAATTATTTATTTTTTAATGGAAAGTATCTTTGGCAGGTCCTGGAATAGGACCTTTCTGCCTAGCGCTCATATTTGAATAAAGTGGGTTCCTTCTATTTTTTTTTAAATTCCCATTTCCCCACCCTTTGACAACTATCCACTTCTTCTCTATATTTATAGGTCTTTTTTCTGTTTTGTTTTATTCATTTATTTTGCTCTTTACAGTCCACATATAAGTGAAATCATATGGCATTTGTCTTTCTCTGTCTGACTTATTTCATTCAACCCAATGCCCTCTGGGTCCATTCATGGTGTCACGAATGGCAAGATTTCATTCTTTTTTTTTTATGGCTGATTAATAGTCATGTGTGTGTGTGTGTGTGTGTGTGTGTACCACATCTACTTTGTCTATTCATGTATTGGTGGACATATATGTTTCTTCCATATCTTGATTGCTTCAATGAACATAAGATTCGTATATCTTTTCAAATTAGTGTTTTGGATTTCTTCGGTTCAATACACAGGAGTAGAATTGCTAGATCATGGGACAGCTCTGGTTTTAATTTTTCGAGGAACTTCCAAACTGTTTTCCATAGTTTGGAATCCCACCAATAGCGCACGATGGTTCCCTGTTCTCCACATCCTTACCAACCCTTGTTGATTTATCGATGATGGCCATTCAGACAGGTGTGAGGTGATACCTCACTGGGGTTTTAATTTGCATTTTTCTAATGATTAGTGATGTCGAGCAGCTTTTTCATACGTCCGTTGGCCACTGTATGTCCTCTTGGGAGAAATGTCTATTCAGGTCCTCTGCCCAGTTTTTAATTGGATTGTTTGTATTTTTGGTGTTGGAATTTAAGTTGTATGAGTCCTTTATATATTTTGGACATTAACCCTTTAGTGGATGACTCATTGACAAATATCTTCTCCCACTCAGTAGGTTGTCTTTTGGTTTGGTTGATGGTTTCCTTTGCTTTTTAGTTTGATGCAGTCCATTTGTTTATTATTTATTTTTTCCCTCGCTTGATGAGATAGATACAAAAAGATATTACTAAGAGTGATGTCAGTTTACTGCCTATGTTTTCTTCTAGGAGTTTTCTAGTTTTGAGTCTACCATTTAAGTCTTTAATCCATTTTGGGTTTATTTTTTGTATATGGTGTAAGAAAGTTGTTCAATTTCATGTTTTTTTTTTATTTTGCATATATCTGCCTATTTTTGCCAGCACTGCTTATTGAATAGACTGTCTTTATCCTATTGCATATCCTTGCCTCCTCTTCATAGATTAACTGACTTTGTAAGTGAGGATTTATTCCTACTCTATTGATCTATATAGCTACCTTTATACCAGCACTGTGCTGTTTTGGTTACTGTAGCTTTCTGGTATAGTTAGGTACCAGGGAGCATGATATTTGGATCTTTTGTGGTTTTATATAAACTTTAGGATTAGTCATTCTAATTCTGAGAAGAATGCCATTGGTATTTGAACAGGGATTGCGTTGAATCTGTAGATTGCTTTAACAATACGAATCCTTCCAATCCAAGAGCAAAGTGTATCCTTCCATTTTTTTGTATCTTGTTCAATCTCTTTCTTCAATACATTATTGTTTTCAAAATATAGGTCTTTTATCTCTTTGGTTATATTTATTTCTAGGTATTTTATACTTATTGATGCAATTGTAAGTGAGATTGTTTTCTTAATTTCTTCTGATTTTTTATTTTTGGTGTATAGAAAAACCAACAGATTTTTGTATTTTAATTCTGTATCCTGCAACTTTACTGAATTCATATATTGGTTCTAATAGTTTTTTTGGTGGAGTCTTTAGGTTTTTCCATATATTGTATCATGCCGTCTGAAAATAATGAAAGTTTTACTTCTTTGTTTCCAATTTAGATGCTTTTTATTTCTTTTTCTTGTCTGATTACTATGGCTAGAACTCCCAATTCTATCCTGAATAGAATTGGCGATAGTGGCATCCTTGTCTTGTTCCTTATCTTAGAGGAAAGGCTTTCAGCCTTTCACCGTTGAGTTGGATGTTAGCTGTGGGTTTGTCACATACGGCGTTTACGATGTTGACTTATGTTCATTCCTTCTATACCCACATTGTTGAGAGTTTTTATCATAAAAAGATGTTAAATTTTGTCAAATGCTTTTTTTCCATCTATTGAGATGATCATATGGTTTTTATTCTTCATTTTGTTTGTGTGACGTATTGCATTCATCAATTTAGAGATATTGAGCTATTTTTGCATTCCTGGGATGAATACCACTTGGTCGTGGTGGATAATTCTTTTAATGTATTGCTGAATCTGGTTTGCTAATATTTTGTTGAGAATTTTTGCATTTACATTCATCAAGGATATTAGCTCATAATTTTCTTTTTTATGTAATATGTTTATCTGGTTTTGATTATCAGGGTAATGCTAGCTTCATAAAATGAATTTGGAAGTGTTCCTTCCTCTTCAATTTTTTGAAATAGTTTAAGGATAGGTATTAATTCTTCTTTGAATGTTTGGTAGAATTTGCCTTTGATTCCATCTGATCCTGGACTTTTATTTGTTGGTAGTTTTTTAATTTTCATTTTTCAGATAGAGTTGACATTCAATATTTTGTTTGGAGTTTTTTTTTATTACTGTTTCAATTTCATTGTTAGTAATTGGTCTGCTTAGATTTTATATTTCTTCTGGTTCAAGCTTGGAAGGTTATATACTTCTAGAAATTTATCAGTTTCTTTTAGATTGTCAAATACATTGGCATATAATTGTTCATAATATTATTTAATGATTCTTTGTATTTCTGTGATGTCAGTTGTAACTTCTCTTTTATTTATGATTTTATTTATCTGGGCTCTCTCTCTTTTCATCTTGATGAGTTTACTATCTTTTCAAAGAACCAGCTTATAATTTTAGTGATCTTTTCTATTTTCAAAAAATTTCTATTTCATTTATTTTTACTCCGATTTTAACTATTTCCTTCCTTCTGTTTACTTTAGATTTTGTTCTTATTTTTCTAATTTCTTTAGGTGTAGATTGTTTATCAGGAATTTTTCTTGTTTTGAATTTTTTGAGTTAGGTCTGCATTGCTATGAATGTCCCTCTTAGAACTGCTTTTGCTGCATCCCATACATTTTGAAAAGTTATGTTTTCATTTTTACTTATTTCTAGTTTTTGATTTCTTGTTTGATTTCCTCTTTGTTCCATTGGATGTCCTGCCATTCACTCCCTTCTGGCTGTAAAGTTGCTGGTGAGAAATCAGTGGATTGCCTTATAGGATTTCCTTTGTAACCCATTTTTCATTTTCTTCATTAAGGTGGTGTCTTTATCTTAAACTTTTGCCATTTTAACTACAGTACATCTTGGTGTGGGTCTCTCTGGGTTCACCTTGTTTAGAATTCTCTGTGCTTCCTGGACCTGAGTGTCTGTTTTCTTTCCCAGATTAGGGACATTTTTAGCCATTATTTTTTTTAAATAAAATTTTTGTTCCTTTCTTTTTCTTCTGGGATATCCCTATAATGTCTGAGTACTTGATGTTATCCCAGAGATCTTTTAAACTACCCTTAATTTTCAAAATTCTTTTTACTTTCTGCTGTTCTGATTGGTTGATGTCTACTAGTCTGTTTTCCAGATTGCTGATCCATTCTTTTGTGTTAGCTAATCGACTATTGATTCCTTCCAATGTGTTTTTTATTTCAGTTATTGTATTATTCAGGTCTTGGTTCTTTCTTACACTTTCCAACTCGCCGTTGACTGTCTCCCTGTGCTCCTCTACTCCACTATTGAGTTCCTGAGGGTCCTGTGACTATTCCTTTGAATATTTTATCAGGCAAAATCCTTATTTCCATGTCCTTAGGGTTTTTCTCCTGGGGATTTTAAAAATTCCATCACTTGAGAGGTTGTCTTCTGTCTTTTCATTTGTTTTGTCTTTGTCTGTTTAGATGAAGTAGACCAAATAGCTGCCTCTTCGAGTCTTGGAAGCAGTGGGCTTTGTGCGGACTGCCTGTGCCGGGTGGTGTTGGCAGGCTGGCGGGAGCCAGGCACGTGCCTGCTGAGCCACAGCTGCGGGAGGGGAGGCCAGGTGGCGCAGTACTGCCTTGTGACCCTGCTCGCTTCCTTTGTTTGGGTGGAAACGGGCTCCGGCCTGTCTCGTGTGTCCAGGAACACACTGCAGCGACCTTGCAGGCTGAGCCGGCAGCGCACCTGGGTGGAGCCCCACCCACCTCATGGAGGTGGAGGGGACGTGGCCAGTGCCGGTCACCTGCCCCTCGACCCCGAGAACTCCCGCAGTCCCCGGAGAGCCCCGCGGCTCTCCAGGCTTCCCCGTACCGTCTCTCGCAGGTCTGGGCACGGAAGGCGCACCTGGGAGTAGCCCAGGCCTCCGCCCCGCGCACCCTGGTCGTGGGAAGAGGTGTGGCTGAGCATGCGCTCTCTGCTCTGCTCGGCGCGGCCGCCGGCCTCGGGCGGCTCTCACCCGGAGGCCAGGTGTCCGTGGTGACACCTCTCGTTCCTGCCTGCTCCCTTTGTGCCGAGGCACAAGGCTCCCAGAAACGGGGCTGCGGACTCGCTGAGGTGACCCTGCAGGTAGGCTCCCGCTGCCAGGTGAGGTGGGGGGTCGGGAACCACGGCACCTGGAGACCCCCCGCCCGGCTCTGTCTCACGCAGGCGTCTCTCTCGGTCCCTCGCTCCCGCTGGTTGTCAGGAGCCCTCGTTCAGGGCCGTTGTCTCGAGGGGTGACTCTGCGCGGGAGGCGCGCCCACAGCCACCTGGGGCATGGGCTGCGGGCGCGCGCGCGGCGTGGGGACAGTGCACCCCCCCA
Source organism: Macroglossus sobrinus (assembly GCA_004027375.1). Lineage (NCBI taxonomy): Eukaryota > Metazoa > Chordata > Mammalia > Chiroptera > Pteropodidae > Macroglossus > Macroglossus sobrinus. The sequence goes on from PVKZ01004887.1 coordinate 37,531, forward strand.
GGGCGTCCCCAGCCGCAGTGCGCCACCTGCCTTCGGGTTTCTCCGGGGGCTGAGCACGGCGGGAACGTGCGCCCTCTCGGCCGCTCTGTGTCTGGGACTAAGGCTGGTGGTGACAAAGGTTGGATGGTGCTCACGGGCTTGGTCGCCAGTCTGGGCTCCCGCCTGTCCCCACCGCATTAGCTGTGCACACGGTCACATCTGTTTTATCATTTTTTAAAAAAATTTTGAAATTATAAAACGATGGGAAGTTGCCAAGAAGGTACAGAGAGGCCTAGTTTACCCTTCGCCTGGCGCCCCCAGCGGCGGCGCCCACCCAGCAGCAGCGAGGGGTCCCAGGAGCATGTGTGTGTGTGTGCGTGTGTGCGTGTGTGCGTGCGTGTGCGTGCATGTGTGTGCACGTGCGCATGTGCGCATGTGCGCATGTGCGTGTCTTCGATTCGCATAACCTCCGCCACACTCAGGATGGGGACCTGACCATCTCTCGCCACCCTTCGCGGGCAGCCCGCCCTCCCTTCCACCGCCGCGACCCCAGGCAGCCTCTGCTTTGTCCGCATCTCTGAAGGATTATTTTAAACCCCAACAGCCGCCGTTGTCACATCGCTGTACATTTTCTACGCCTTCGTCTGTGCGTGTGCTTATATTTAGTGTATTTGCATATTTTACATCTCGCCTTTTCTGCCTGGCACACCATAGCGTTCTCCGTGGTGCTGGGTGGAGCCTGCGGGGAGCCGCTAGGAGCATTCCAGAGCATTCCAGGACGAGACTCTGGAGGCAGAGATGGGGCGGGCCAGCAGGGGGGTGGGCGGAGACCGGGCCGTATTGAAGAGGTGAGGGGGGCCCCCTTCCACCATTCCCCCCTCCCCTGAGGGCCCTGCGGTTGCTGTGCCGGGCCTGGCTCTCCGTCACCCGGCTGCTGGCTCCCTTCTTGTCCGAGGCATGTCAGCCAACATGAAGCGAGTCAGAGAAAACCTTGAAAGTCATTGCCAGAGCGCGCACAGACATGCCCGCAGGAGAGCACACAGTGGGTCCCCTCCCTTCCCTCACCCTCTGTGAGTCATCCCACGTGGGTGCCGCGGGTGGGCGTATTTATAGCAGCACCTCTATTGCCGGAGTGTCAAAATTTCTTCTTTGTGGCACCACGCTTATGAAAAGGTAATCAGATAGCAGAATGTGCAATTGTATTCGAGTCATCCCGCGGCACCTTTAATTAGGATTACAAATAAGTAGAAAGTAGAACATTTGAAATTGTAATGTCCGGAGGAATTGGAGAGCGCACCCGCGGGGGAGGGGTCCGTGCCCGCACCCTCACTGCCGAGTTCGCGGCTGTCTCTTGAGCACGCCGTGGCAGAAGAACCTTCTGGGTGGATTTCTGACCGGAGAATAGATAGATCCACAGGCAGGCCTTTATTAAGAGGCGTTTAATAACTTCTAACCCTCCGCTGCATTAGCGCCGACGGGGCGCAGGATAATGATGTCTGCGTAGGGATGAAGACACTCTCGGGTGTTCTCGGGACGTCGTTATCAGGTAAAGTGGTGGGGCTGCGTTTCCTGCTCAGAGGAGAAGGGAGGAGGATGGGGGTGTGGGAGGAGGATGGGGGTGTGGGAGCCGCAGGCGGGCCTGGCTGTCTGCAGTGGCTTCCCGGGTAGTGAAGGCGTCATCGCTGCCACCCAGGCGTGACGAGCGCCCTCTGCTGGTGGTGTCTGCTCTGCACAGCCTCCTGGTGGAGCTGGCGGCTGTGACCTTGCAGGTCCCCAACAGGATGCGAGCAGGGGCACTGGTGTTGTCGGGAGGAAGCAGCAGGAGGCGCGATGGAGGTCATCTCCTTTGCCTCCCCCTCCCTCCCACCGAGGAGCTTGTGCGTGGAGAAGGGTCGCTAAGCAGAAAGGGTCTTGAACGGAGACGGAGGTGGCTGCTGAGTTGCTCCGGAGGGGAGGGGACTTCCTTTCCAGTTCTGAAGCGTGTCAGCTTCTTCTGTACGTTGCGGGGAAGAAGAATAAGCGACTTAAAGGTCCTGTGTGGACTCTCGCCGACGTCCCTGGTCACTTGTGTCTAATAAAGACAAAGCAGCGTCGTTACAGGCGTTTGCTCGTGCATCTGAGTAAATTAATATCGATTCGATGTTCGACAGGTGTTTGAGATTTTACTTCTTCTGCGTTAGGAGCCTGGGCCCGTGTTGCATGAGCGCGTCTCGTGCCCGTGTGTGCCCCGCGCCCTCACTTCGTGTGCGTCCACTGAGCGCTCACTGCCGGGCGCCAGGAGGCCCCTAAGGCGTTCGGGTGGCCCGCCAGGCACGCGAGGGCCCTGTCCCCACTGAGCGTATGTTCTGAGGAGAATGCGGCCGAGAGGAAGGGGGAAGTCCTGACAGCTGTCTCGGGGAGGCAGAGATTGGCCAGGCAGATCAGTGAAGGGACCATCCGGTGGCTGTAAGGTGACTCCGCCGGCCAGGTGGCCCGTGACAATACTTAATTCTCATAATTCCGAAGGCTGGGACGTTCATCTCTGTGGTCCCTTTACAAGGGCACCGATCCTGCTCATGGGGGCCCCAGCCTTGGGACCTGATTGCCTCCCGAAGGCCCCGCCTCCTGTCACCATCGCGTGGGCGGTGAGGATTTCAGCGTGTGAATTTTGGGGACATAGACATTCGGTCTGTAGCAGGGACCGAAAGCAGAGGGGAGTCCAGGCGGGGGTGAGCTGTGACCACACACAGCCTGAACCTCATTTGTCCTGACACCGGGCGTGTTTTGGTCCCCTCGCCTGCCAGGCCACACCTCGCTTAGAGGGTTGTCGTGACCACCCCGGCACTCACTCAGCCCTGGACCCCAGCGACTGCTCGGGAGTGTCGGCCATTCCTGTGGCCATCAATGAATGAAGGACCCTCCTCCTCGTACTAATGCTGGCGGGAGGACCAAGCCGGGGAAGCAGCCCGCACATCTTCAGATCTCAGAGCCAAAGGACATTCCCGCGTCAGGGCCACTGGCCTGGGGGGCCTATGCTGAGACATGCTTCCCAACCCTAGCTCGAAGCCGTGGCTGGTTTTTTGTGGGGGCCTCACTGTTTAAAATTCGGCCCTCTGGTCTGAAGAAAGGTGGAAGCTGGAGCTTTCTGGGCCCCCAGCACCTGCTCGGAGCTGGGACCCCGTGGCTGGGACCCGGCTGTCGTCTGAGAAACTCATTTGTAAAATGGATTGTTCTTGGTGCTGGAGCCTCAGGGCCTCAGGTGAGGAGCAAGGAGAGGGAGGAGCCAGGAGCAGAAGGGGAAGCAGGAGAGGAGAATCTAATTTTTCATAGAGTAACAAAACAGTGCAGCTGTGTATTCCCGTAATGCCCCTTCTGTTTCCTGGGGTCTGGAGTCGCATCTGGTTTTGAAAACACTCGGACCAGTCACTCTGCTTTCTGCAGACCAACGGGAGGGGCTCTGGCCTGGAGATTTAATGGAACATAAACCCCCAATGCCGTGGCACACAGCGTGGCAGCCGGCAGTTGTAGGCAAGCGATTTTTCTTAAGCCCAAGGAGTGATGGATGATGGCATTGCTTGGGTGGGCTCCGTCCCAGAGCGGAGGGCTTTCGTGAGTGGGGGAGACAGAAGCGGACAGCGTGTCTGATGGCCTCTCCGCCCCGCCTTCTCAGCCAGCAGATGTCCCTCCCGCGTGGGCCCCGAAGGGTAGGCGGGCTCCGGGGAGGGAGGTGTAGAGGAGGCTGGACTCTAACACGCTGGGTGTCCCGGAGAGTTGGCTAGGCGTCAGGCCTGTGGTTTCCTGGCACTTCGGAGCGGGGCACAGAAGGCTTCAGTTTTGCAAAGAAGCGCTGTGCTCTGCAGATTTTTTTTTTTTTTTGAAGCAGGCTGGGGGCGACCCAAAGTGGGGTGGTTTTCTTCCTTAATCTCTCGTGGGTTTAGATCCCTTCCCTTTGCTGCCTCGAACCTATTTGCTTCTGGAAAAGGTTCTCCCGCCGAGATCCACAGCCAGCTGCCGAAGCTCTGGCGACTGAAGTGACAGGTGCCTGGGACCCCTGCCGACAGAGCCCCCTGCCACAGGCCGTTCTCGGGATTGTCATAACCGTCTAAGACTTGGGTGGCGTGAGTCAGGGAGTCCTTATTCAGCCGCTCACCTGCAGTCACATAAAAGCGCTTTGAATGTCACAGGGCCCTTTTCATTCATTGGTGACAGGGTGTCCACGCCCTCCTGCCCCGGCCTTTTTTCTCAGATGTGCTGTCGGCCGCTCGGTATCTGTCTGTCTCTCCAGGATCCTTTTAAGCCCATTCTCCCCTCACTTCCCCCCGAACAGCGGGAACCTCTGAGAGCCCACCCTCTTCTGTCTGCCCCAGTTCTCCGGGCACCGTCTCAAAAAATGAAACATCAGTTGTCTCCCAGTCCAGGGATTGTGTGTGGCCGGGGAGGCGGTTATGAATTAATCATCCCCGAGAATCCCCCTCAGGGTCAGCTTGGAACGGCTCCAAGATGCCGGGATGCAGGAATGTTCCGTTTCTTTGTTTAAATCCCAGGAAACCCCGTTCGAGGCCCCGTCTGCCCCGAGGACAGGTTGGACCCACGTCTGGAGTTTTCCGGGCCCCTCCTGGGTGTGGCTGCCGTGGCTCGCCCAGCCCTGCCACGTGGAGCGAAGGGGACGCCATCGGGGGCTGGGCGGCCCCTCTGGTGGCTCCACTCCTTGCCAGGAAGGGTCACCGTGAGCCTCGCTCAGGTGCGTGGTCTTTACAGGCCCCCACCCCCCTCAGCATCGCTGTATCTGATCAAGCTCAGGTCCCTGCTCCCCGAGACGCTCCATTTATGCCCTCCCCAGACCGAGAGGGAGCCAGCGTCCCCAGCTCGGGTCTCCACTGGGCGGACCCCAGCCCTCTCTCATCTCAGGGGTCAGCGTAGAGACCTCAGACATACAAAGGCCTCTGTCCAGGGATGTTCCTTCAATATAGACAGACACCTCCCTCCGGAACTGAAACCTGATGGAGATATTTGCTTTCCCAAGGGGGTAAATCATATAAAAGAAAAAACCATCCAGTCATAAAAAAATATCAAGTACTTTTTGGAGTAAAGAAAAGGCTTGCCATCTTCCTGGGGGAAGGGGAGAGAACCTCCCTTTCATTTTGGATGAGTCTACAAGATACAAGTTAATTTTTCAACAGGTCATCCTGCCAAATTAAATTCTCCATAAATCACCCTGCCACACACATGGCTCTGCTTGTGAAGGAGGTGCCATCAGTGTTTTCCGCGGGACACTGTGGGGCAGAGAAGAAGTGGCCGCCCAGAGTCGGTGACACGGTCGGTGGAGCCGGGAGCCGACCCTGGGTCAGCAGACGCCCAGACCGGCAGTCTGTCGACCCGCCACAAGCGATGCGAGCCTTCCGGGAAGGGAGAGCATGGGACGTCGTCCCCTCCCGTCAGGGGCGGGCCTTCCCACAGGGACAGGGCGACACTGAAGGGGGAAAAGTTAAGGGCCAAGGGAGCGGTGTGGCGGGTGCTGCTGCTGCTGTGGCCGTCGGTCGCTGGCTTTTCTGTTTGTTGTGGCTGTTTTTTTTTCGTTACACGGTGGGTGCCTCGGAAGTAGGGCCTGACTGTATCTTGTTTTTTCTTGAACTTCTGGAAGGTGTACGGTCATCACTGATATATGCACGCATGCACGCATGCATGAATGAATGAAGGAATAAATGAATGCCATAGGAATCCGAGGAGCTGGGCCTTGAAGGATGGGTATTTTGGAAAAACAAACAGTTCAGGCTGGTGGGGAGTGTGATGGGAGAAAGGGAGGTGGAGCCTGATGGGGGCAGAGCCTGATGGGGGCAGAGCCTGATGGGGGCAGAGCCTGATGGGAGGTGGAGCCTGATGGGGAGGAGCCAATGGGAGGCGGAGCCTGATGAAGGTGGAACCTGATGAGAGGCGGAGCCTGATGGGAGGCAGGGCCTGATGGGAGGTGGAGCTTGATGGGAGGTGGAGCCTGATGGGGGCAGAGCCTGATGGGAGCAGAGCCCGATGAAGGCGGAGCCTTATGGGAGGCAAGGCCTGATGGGGAGGAGCCAATGGGAGGCGGAGCCCAATGAGGGCAGAGCCTTATGAAAGGCAGGGCCTGATGGGAGGTGGAGCTTGATGGGGGCGGAGCCTGATGAGAGCACAGAGCACCTTTATTGAGATATAATTCACATCCGGTACAAGTCACCCATTCATTTGAGATGTACAATTCAGTGGTTTTAGGTATATTCACAGCATTGTGAACCTATCACTACAGTCAAATTTAGATCATTTTCATCACTCTGAGAAGAAGCCCCATATGCCTGTCTGTCATCCCCCAGCCCCACCCCCCAGTATACGCCCCCTCCCCCAAGCCCCTGGCCACCACTGGTCTGCTTTCTGTCCATGGGTTTTCTGCCCGGCACAGTGCACAGACGTGGAATCCTACAGCGGCCTCCGGTGCTGGCGTCTTTCACTTGGCCGCCGTTTTCGAGGCTCGCCCCTGTCGTGAGGCCTGCGGGTTCCTCCTTTCTGCTGCTGAATGGGGCTTCATGGTGTTTCAGTGTGGATGGGGCGTTGGGGATGTGACTCAGGTTGGGCACCGGACACTGAAACTGACTCTGAGCAGGAGCCTGGCGAGTCACACCAGAGCTGTGGGAAGCTCATCCCGCAGCTGGACCAGAGGAAGCAGAATCTGAGGCCGAGATGAGTACGGCGGCTTTGCTGGGTTTCTCGGCAGGAAGCGATAAGGGTCAGATCCGGGAGCAGAAAGAGAGGCGGGATCCAGCAGGATTTTGAAGAGCACCCATCGGCAGGGCCTTCCTGGGTGCCTGTAAGGGGCCTAGGAGGGAGATGCAGCATTCTGGGCCTGGGGCAGAGCAGTGTGTGGTTACAGCTGAGAACAGGAGAGAGAAGGTTCCACGTTCACGTGACCTCTTGGGGTAATGGCGGCTGCAGCATTCAGCCGGCCGTGGGGCCTGGAGGGGACAAGGGCCTGCTCCTTCGGGAACGGCCTTAGAGAGGGCAGATCCACCTGGGAGGCAGCCCCTGGACAGGAAGCACGTCTATGGTGCAGGCCCCAAGGAGGCGACAGGCTAGGATGGCCCAGGGCTTACTGGGAGGCAGGAGACGCGTGTCCCTGAAGGGGACCAGCCAGATAGGAGGGCAGGGAACCTTCTGGATCCAAGCCAGGTGACCTGTAGGAGCAGGGGCATGGCCAGAGGCCAGGAGCCACACCCTGCAGGTAACGTGGGCGCATAAGCTGGAGGGCAGGTGGTGTCAGCACCCCCGGTGAACAGCGCTCTGTGCCCAGCCAGCTGAAGCTTTATATGTCACTTGTGATTTTTATGTCGCTCGTGACTTTTATGTGGCTCGTGACAGTGACCTGCAGGGCAGAGTCATCGTGACTCCTCTGCAGCTGTGGGCACTGCGATCTAGAGACCTTACGTGCTCTCCTAGGCCACACATCTGAAAAAGTGTTTCAACCTGGGTTCTTAAAAAGCCTTCATTCGGGTGTGAACAAAAGGAGGTAATAATTACAGCCACGTTTGAGACGGGGCAGATGGCCTGCCAGTGCGTCTGGGAAGCTTCCGGAGACGAGATTTCAGTCCAATCCCCCGTGAACTGAGGGCTGGGTATTTGGGATACCAAGCCGAGGAGGACACGCTCCTGGCCCCGGGTGTCCTGGACAGCGGAGAGGGGACACTCACTCACATGCACGGCCTGCCTGCTTCTCTCCAGCTCTGCGTCTTGCAGGAAGTGCTTGTCCATGGATGCGTGAATGTTCGGGTTCCTCTTCCGCCTGGAGGGGTGGGCCCCCGAGCGAAGACGCAGAGGGGAGAAAGCACGGGGTGGGGGAGCCCCGGGGGAGCAGTTTGGTGTGGCTGGAGCAGGGTGCGGGAGGGCAGGGCTGGGGACGGGCCAGGTGAGATGTGTGGCATGGCGTGGTGTGTGACGTGGGCTGGGGACAGGCCAGGTGAGACGTGTGGCGTGGCGTGTGACGTGGGCTGGGGACAGGCCAGGTGAGACGTGTGGCGTGGCGTGTGACCTTGGCTGGGGCAGGCCAGGTGAGACGTGTGGCGTGGCGTGGTGTGTGACATGGGCTGGGGACAGGCCAGGTGAGACATGTGGCATGGCGTGTGACGTTGGCTGGGGCAGGCCAGGTGAGACGTGTGGCGTGGCGTGGTGTGTGACGTGGGCTGGGGACCGGCTAGGTGAGACGTGTGTCATGGTGTGTGACTTGGGCTGGGGACAGGCCAGGTGAGACATGTGTCATGGTGTGTGACGTGGGCTGGGGACAGGCCAGGTGACACGTGTGGCGTGGCGTGACATGGGCTGGCTGAGGCAGAGCAGCGTCTGTCTCCCCTGAGGAAGCATCGTGAACCTTCCTCACCCTCTGTGCTCCAGTCCCAGCTCGGTGGGCTTCCCAGGTCACCCCCCACCCGCTCTGCCTCCGCCTCCCCGCTGCCGCCTCCCCGCTGCCGGTGCCGCCAGGGCGGGTGGATTCTGCAGGGAGGTGCAAACGGCTCTGCAGCAGCCCCGGGGAAGGTCCGCGTAATCGCAGTCCGGGGGAGGGTGCTCCGATGCTCGGATGCTCCGAGGGGGAGGGTGCTCGGGTGCTCGGGTGCTCGGAAGAGGCCTCACCGAGCTCCTGCGTTCTGCAGCCTTCTGGAGCAGAGCAGCTTTGAGACTTTCCAGCCCCAATTTGTATTCAAATGAAGGTCATTTGAAAGGTGTAACATAGTAAACAGCCATTATTTCATTTTGATGGTGGCACTAAAATTATAGTGTTGGTTGAATTATTTTAGTGTAGGACCATTACCATCTCCCTAAAACACTTAGAGGGGCTCTTACGACGCGGCTACAATCCTAAAATTAGACGAAAATTAAAAATCACGAAGCTGTGGAGGGGGGCGGGGTGGTTTCGGGGAGAGGACGCGGGGCGTGGGCTGCCTGCCCTGCCCCGTCCCGCTCACGGTGCCGCCCTCGTGCGCCTCGTCCTTCTGCCACCCAGGTCCTCAACGTCCCACCACGGGGGCTCGGTTGCCTTGGGCTTTTCTTCTAGAGGGGAGCACCCCGAGGGGGCCCCGTGAGAGGCAGCTGGCTCCCCCTCCCACACCCCTTGCCGATGAGTCACCCTGAGTCATCCAGGAGCCCTATCTCCTGCTGCAGGCCGGCGCCCCTCTCCCTGGCCAGGCCCTAGGTCGGCTGAAGGGGGAGGTCCCTTGGGGCCTCCGGGCTTCGTGTCGTGCCTGGTGGTGCCAGGAGCCACGAGCTGGTGAGGCAGACGCAGGACAGACGTGAGGCCTTGCTCCTTTATGTGCAAATCCGGAAGCGGAGGCCCCCGAGGGGTGTGACTCCTGGCAGTGAGATTCAAGTCTGTGTATCTGTCCCTGCCATTCTCAGTGTCTGTGCCCAGCCCTTCCGCGTGTCTGTCCCCACCCGAAATGCTCCAGGTCGGTCGTTCACAGACTTCAGACCCTCGGGATCTCGGGGGGTCACGCAGCGCGCTCTGCGTCTCGTGCAGGGACGCGCACCCTGTATGCAGGCCAACGTGTCGCTCTGTCTGCAGCCGCACACAGGAGGCCCCGCGACGCGGGGTGGAGAAAGGCCGGACACCGCGTTCGTTCAGGTGGGGTCTTGCCGCCCCGCGGTGCCACATCTGAGAAGAAAGCTCGGTTTCCCGAGCTTTTGGCAGTTCAGGACTTCCAGCAAAGGACGTGGCTCGCTCTCGTCGTGACACGTGGCCCCCAAGGAAAAGGCGGGTTTCCACAACGTGCCTTTGGAGGAAGATGACGCTCGGAGCTGCTTTTACCAGTGTCTAGACGTTTGTCTGCGTTTTCGTTTTGACCTCGCTGGGTTCTTCCTGTCTGCAATTCTGTGCCCTCCTTTTTCTCACTCCGTTTTACGTAATCTGCGCTTTCCCTGTTTCTGAAGCACCTCCAGGGACCTTCTCTGCTGTCCCCTGGGACTGGCCCGGCCGAGGCCCCCAGGACCTGCCGGGGTGGGTGGCACAGAGCTCGGGACCGTTTCCAGGGTGTTTCTCTCTTCCACGGGCAGCTGGCAGTCCCGGGAGCTGGGAAAGCTGAGGGCAGAGCCTGGGCGCGTGGCTGTGCATCTGTCGGAACGTGTGGGGGCGGTGGGGGTGCAGAGCGGGGTCTTCCCCGGGTTCCCCCACATGGGAGGCTGTTTCCTGCCCGCATATCACAGTCAGGAGCCCCTCGTCCGCTCCCTCAGCAAGTCGAGTGCTTGTCCCGTGACCCGGTGCCTTTCCTCAGGGAGGGGGAGCCAGGCCTGTCACCCACAGGGACCCTCCTTCAGCTTTCTGGGCATGGTGGCCCCGGCTGACCCTGCTCTATGGGGAAGGGGCGGGGCCTCGGCGGTCCGGCCCCCAGTGGTCCCCGCCTACCGTGCAGCTCTGCCTGCCCCGACCCGGGACTGATGGAGAGAGGACCGCAGGACACGCCCGGTTCTGGCTGGCAGGCTTCCTGGAGGAGGCGGGGGGTCCAGACTGCACGACTGGCCAGGCCTGTCTGGGTGAGGAAGGCTCTGCGCTGCCCTGTGTGAACTTTTCTTGATGGTTCCTCTTTCAAAGCTCTGCTTGGGGCTGGGGAGCAGCCAGCTGGGCTCGTGGAATGTGCCTGGTCCCGACGCTCTTCCCCTGCTCTTCCGCAAACTCCGGAAAGAGACCCAGAGCGTGCGCTGGGAAAGCTGCACTCCTGGAAATCCTTCCCATCTTGATGTTCTTGGAAAATATATTTGTTTTCAGGATGAGCCATGAGCCTCATCCTGTCCTCTCTCTACCACGGCCCAGCTGGACCGGCGGCCTTCCAGGTCCCCAGGCACTGGTGTGGCCCCAGCCTCAGGCCCGTGGTCCCCACGCCCCCTCTTCATCCCTCCCCTCACCTGCTGACTCTTACGATAAGTCTCCGCTTAAATCTCAGTGCCCCAAACCTACCAGGCACCCTCGTCATCATCCATTATCACACTTTTCTCTCATGCTACTAATTGCCTTTATATATTTACTCCAGTGTTTTGTTATATTTTATATCTATCTCTTCTACAAAGCTTCGTGGAAGCAGGTGCCACACATAATTTGTTCACTGTTCTAGCTTAGTGCCTGGCGAATGGTTGGCACTCAGTAAATAGACCTATTGGATGGGTGTATGGATGGGGAGATGGATGGGAGGATGGGCGGTGGATGAGTGGATTGATGGATGGGTAGACAGATGGGTGGATGGAATAGATGAATGGATAGGTGGATGGACGGATGGATGGGAAGATGGACAGGAGGGTGGATGGACGGACGGATGAACGGACGGACAGATGGGTGGGTGGATGGATGGATGGATGGGTAGACAGATGGGTGGATGGATAGGTAGATAGATGGATGGATAGGTGGATGGACACATGGATGGGAAGATGGACAGGAGGGTGGATGGATGGATGGATGGATGGACGGACGGACAGACGGATGGACAGACAGACGGATGGGTAGACGGACGGACGGATGGATGGATGGATGGATGGATGGATGGATGGATGGATGGATGGACGGATGGACGGATGAACAGAAGGGTGGATAGATGGACGGATGGGTAGACGGATGGATGGATGGCTGGATGGATGGATGGATGGATGGACAGACAGACGGACAGACGGATGAGTAGATGGGTGGTTGGATGGATAGTTGCATGGATGGCAATACCAATTATTTCTGGAGCATTCCATGAAAATCAAGCATCTAAAAATGCCACTAGGCCCATCTGACATTAGCTGACTGTATTCTGACTCTCTTGTCCCGTGTCACAGACGGTAACTCACGCCAGCTTGCGGAAACGGGTGACAGTGGAGGTGTAGTCATGTCTCAGGGAGAGGCGGGTGCAGACAGAGCTTGGGGCAGGGAATGGGGAGGCCACCCGTGCTCCCCGTCCCCTGCCTCTCTGCACATCGCGTCGCTTCTCTCAGCAGACCGCCCTGGCTCTGTCCCCAAGGCAGGACACCATGCCCTCCGCCCCGCGTCTACACGCAGCAGGCGACGGGCAGGCCCTCGAATCCCATCCCAGATTCCTGGGGAAGAGAGAGTGGAGCCGCCTCCTGCAGGGGGCAGCAGGGCCGCGTACGGGGACTTGGGGGCGCACGCCTGTGATGCGTGCTGGGGTCGCCGCCCGGGGGAGGGCCACTGCCTCCTGGGCCCCGGTTCCACGCAGGCCGCGCCGTGGGTCTCACTTCCGGCGTCGGCTGACATGCTGCACCCCGTCTGGGTCCCGTTCGGTGCCTGTCAGGCCTGTCAGCCCAGGAGCCGTGGGCACGAGGGGCGGCCTGGCCAGGCCCAGCTGCATCCACCGCTCCAGCCGGCCACCCGCGGTGAGACCCCCGGCGTGTGAGACGCCCGTGGTGACACAGGACGGCGCCCACGCCTCGTCCCCGCCCCCCACTCTGGTGTCGCAACAGGCCGCGTGCTGCCGTCTCAGAATAGACATTTTCTCCGTGGAAAGAAAGGAACCTCGTTATGCACTTGGACGACGCCGGATCTAATTTAGGCTGCGGTACGGGAGGGGACCATTCTGCCACCCCACTTCGGTGCTGCTTGTCATTGCGCTCTGTTTTAAAAATACTTTCGCCGGGGGCCCGGTGCGCGCTTACCATCTCTCCACATTTATTCTCTTTTGAGGACACGTAGACTGAAACTCAAAGCTAGTGGCATGGACACAATTTCTATAGTCACCGTTGTAGCAAACCCCGGGCTTGCCTGGGCGAAGGTGGCCAGACGGAGCGAGGCGACCGCGTCCGCCGTGAGCCCCACGGCGGGACTGGTGTCCCGTGGGCACGTGGAGGCAGGACCCCGGCCGGGAGCACATCTTAGTGCGACAGTCTCGCGGATTAGAACCGCCTTCGTTCACGTCTTCACACGCCACTGGCTGAGCGGCCGTGGGCACGCTCGGATGTACCGCGCCCGGTGCTCTCTGCACCTCGGCCTTCACCTCGGACCTCCGACCGTGGGAAGATGCCGACCAGGCTCCTTCAGGGGTGAGAGAACATTCTGGAATCACACGCTTTGCACCCGCAGACGTCTCAGGCATTGCTCCCTGGGGCTTTCTCTGCAGCTCCCTGGTGGCACCTGCCGGTGGCCGTGGGGATGGCGGGTCCGAGGGGCCTGCGACGGGGTGGGCCGCTGGCCCCCTACCCCGAGACTGTCCCAGCTCAGGCGCTTGAGCCATGGTGGGGTTGGGCCCCCCCTTTCAGTGTCTGGGGAGCATCGGTGCATGGGAAGTCGAGGTCGCCTCTTAGCAAGAGGAGCCGAGTGGCCTCTGTCACCAGCCGAGGTGCAGGACACAGCCCAGAGGTGACAGGGGGCATCTGGGGTGGGCTCGCTGGGCAGAGCGGGTCCCAGAGAGAAGGAAGTGAGGGTCGCTGGTGAGGTTCGGGGGCACTGACCGCCGTGGGCACGGTCTTGGCCTGGGAGACACTGGGTGGTGTAGCGAGAGCCTGGCCACAGGGTGCCCGCTCCGAGGGGTGTATGCGCTGAAGGGGAACAGCGTAACGGAGGTGACAGCTGCTGCCGGGGGAGGCATACGACCGTCAGCAAGCGCCGGCCGTGAGGGCATCGCCCTCTCTGGGTGCCCCATGGATCCGGGGGGGCTTCCTGGAAGAGTCTGCAGGGACCCGGGCTCCAGGGAGGTGGTTCCTGGTGCGTCGTCTGTCCCTGGCACCACGTGGGTGAGAGGAACCCCGAGGCTGGGGGTTGATGCCGGGGGAGCCCCCACCCCCCAGCCTTGGGAGTTGGCAGCCCAGCCCCCCTGCTGAATGTGGTGCCCCTGCTATTTTCCTTTGGGACAGAAGCTCTCGGTCACTCAGGGACCAATATTATACACACGGGTCCAAACTGGGCAGATCTCGCAATTTCGTTGGGCTCCCAGTGGCCCCCCTGGCGTCAGCTCACCCCAGTGCCCCGTGTGTGTCTCCGACTTAGGGCCAGCGCCTTGGTGCACTTCACAGGTGCTCTGATCCAGGTGCTGTCAGCCCTGTCAGCACCTGGAGGAGCTTTACAAACGGCCGTGCCAGGGTCCCTCAGAGAGTTTATTTGAAAGGTTTTGGGGTGTGGCTCAGGCTCCCCACATGGTGCTAATGTCCTGCCCGATTTGGGGATATCCGGGACCCTTCAGGTGGGCGGCCTGGCCTCAGGTGAACTGTGTGGGGCAGTGTCTGTCTCGCAGGTGGCCATCAGTTCACTGGGGGCAGATGGGGCTCTTCACGGAGTTGCTCCCTCTTCCTCTCTCCTCCGGTAACCGCAGACACCCGTTGCCGTCGGATGCTCTGTGGGGTGCACGGGACCAGACCGTGTAGGTCGGCATGGGAAAGGGCCTCCCTGCCCTGGTTCCTGGGAACCCAGGTCCCTCCCTTCTCCCCTCTCTCCGGCCTTCCCAGCCCCTGCCTTCCCGGCCCCTGCCTCGCCGTCACTGGGCACGCCTCCCCTGCGGCAGGGGCTGGCTTCTGTCACCTCTGGTCTTCTGCACCTCCGTCTGACAGCGGCCCTGCACCGTCAGCAGGGGCTGCTTCGCTTCCCGCCCCTCCTCCCCCCCCCCCCAGAACATTATCTCCGAACCAAAATCAATAGAGCCAGGACATGCTTGGAATGTAGATGCTCGGTTTCCTGGGCAGAGTCCTCCTCGTGGCTGCAGGGCCGGGGAGGTGGGTGCACGGGGCAGGGGGCTCGGAGAGACCCCTCGTGGGGCGGCTGTGTGGGAGTCCCTGCCGGGCGGAGGGGCCGGGGCACCCTCCTGCATCTTGGCACCCCATCAAGGGGTCGAGGCGCTCAGGAGCCAACCCTAATGAAAACCCAGCCTCGTTTCGCATAATCAGGCGCGATTGAAATGATCCTCTCAGTTCTGCTCGCTGCAAATTAACAATCTGACTTGTGCACGATAAAAACTCGAGTATTGTACCAAGCGATACTTCTTAGGTGGTGGAGACACAGATGGAAATTCATTTAATGAACTACCAGTCCCCGAATGGATCCTCAACTTCTTGTAATTACCCCGGAAAAAAAACCCCAATAGAAACCAGAAAAAGCTTTCTTGTACTCCCCCACCCCTGCTTCCTGGCAGCTGGCTTTCTCTGTCCTTAAGGCTGCTGCTGGTGTTGGAAATGAGTGTCTTTATGTGCAGAGTTTTTTGGGGCCTGGCCAATGGGCCGGGCTGGGCCACATGCAGTTCAGATCCATAAAGAGCGAGCCCGCCCCCCAGCATTGGGGCCCGATGCGGAGGGTGCCACTGGGGCCTGGGGCCGGGCCTCTTCTGGGGACAGCTGCGAGGAAGGGGGTTCGGAACGGCTGTGGCATCCAAGAAGAATGCCACACTCGATAAGCATCACAAGCTGTTCCATATTTATTATGGGCAACAATTTGACTAACGGAGAATTTAGATTAATAACATTCAGGCTGGAGAAGTAATTTCCTTTGAGAAAGCGATTTACATGCTCCGTGCCAGAAAGAGCCGTCACCGCTCCCTTGTCGTGTCAGCTCGAATAATGAAGTTGAAAATAACATGGAGGGTTAATAGGTCCAACTTATCTCCTTAGAGCTGAGAAGGAAGATTTACCGTGTGGAGGCTGTTTTGCATATTTCCACTGGGAATCGAAAGGGTTTTTTTTTTTTATCCCCCCCAAACGAGATTTATGAGAAGTGGCAGTTCAGGTATGTGTTCTGTGTTGGCTCCTAAGTGAGGCGGCGAACCCCCTCATTGGGGAGGGGGGAGGTCTCCTCGGCTTTGAGGAGCGCCCGCTCGGCAGCCGGGGCCTGTGTCAAGAGGTGATAGGAGAGCCACCTGCGTGTGACTCTCGACGGCCACGTCATTGGTGCGTTGAAATGTCTTCACCACCTGGAGATTTAAAAAAAATTTTTTTAAAATTTGTCATCATGCATTGCCTCTAGAGCTTGGGGGATGGAGGGACACAGCTGGGCTGGAGCGCAGGAGAAGGCGGGCGTAGGGTGGCAGTGTGAATTCTGGATTCAGGCGGGAAGTGATGGATGAAGCCCCTGCCAGCCGCCCCTGCCCTTAACCAGCTTTCCCCGGAGTCATGCCCAGCTGTGACTGCTAGCATCTCGTCGGCCAGCTCCGTCTGCAGAGGGCTTGGGACGAGACTTCTTGACCCAGTACTTTTCTGCTCACGATGACCTCGGTGTGTGGTGTTTAGGGAGAAGGGAGAACGGACATTGGTAGGCCACCAGCCATCTTTAGCAAAAAAAATGCTTAGAGTGCATTTATTTTGAATCTTTCTCGTCTTCTGTTGCACGCATGCCAACTATAACATTCCCTTGAAATACTGCTTACGCTGTGTCCCATGATTCCTTTTTGTTCGTCCCCCAACTTCGTATGATGACCATTTTCAAAGGTAAAGAAAGTTATGGAAGAATTGTAGCTGATATCCTTATATCCATCACCTTAATATTTTGATATATTTGCTTGATTACATATTCATTCATGTACGTATTCTTCAATCCATCTCAGTTTTTGATGCATTTCATAGTAAATTGCAGATAACGGTACGTCATCGCTAAATATTTCAGAATGCAGATTGTGAGCTGTTTATTTACTTGTTAAGGTAAAATTTATACATAGTGAAACGTACAATCTTAAGCGTGCCATTTCATGGGTTTCGACAAAGTGCGTCCACCCGTGTGGCCCCGATTCTTATGAAGACACAGATGTCTCCATCACCCCAAAAGGTTTTCTCTTGATTCTTCCCAGTTATTACTCCCTTCCCACAGGCAACCACTGTTCTGATTTAAAAAAAAAAATTGTTTTTACCATAGATTATTTTGGCCAGTTCTAAAACGTCATATAAATGAATTCATATAATATGTATTCTTTTGAGTACCACTCCCTTTGCTCAGCGTGTTTCTGAGACTTACCTAGGTGGTTGTAAGTATCAGTAGTGTTTCTCCTTTTTATGGATGAGTGGTATCCTACTGGACGAATGTCCCAGTGTTTGTTTATCCGTTCATTAATGGACATCTGGTGTGTTTCCAGTTTTGGTTTATTCTGTACAAAACTGCTGCAAATATTTTGTACAAATCTTTTTGAGGAATATGGGTTTTTTTTAACATCTCTAGAGTAAATGCCTAGGAGGTAATTGTTGGATGCTATTTTATTTTTCTTTTAGAAGAAACTGGCAGACTTTTCTTTTCTAAAGTGATCACACTATTTCCCATTTCCACCAACAATTTTTGATGGCTCTATTGCTCCATATACCCATCAGCATTTAATGTTGTCAGTTTTTTTTTTAATTTTAGCCATTTTGGTGGGTGAATAGGGGACCTCCCTGTAGTTTTAATTTATATTTCCTCGATAACCGTATTTTCCATGTGCTTATTCATATTAAT
The DNA here is from genome assembly GCA_004027375.1 of Macroglossus sobrinus. NCBI lineage: Eukaryota > Metazoa > Chordata > Mammalia > Chiroptera > Pteropodidae > Macroglossus > Macroglossus sobrinus. The sequence continues at coordinate 54,872 of PVKZ01004887.1, forward strand.
TCGTGCATCTTCCTTTATGGATTGTATGTTCCAATATTTTACCTATTAAAATGTTTGGATTTGTTTTTTATCACTGGTTTATAGAAGTACTTTGTAAAGTATGGATACACATTCTTTGTCGACTATGTGTTTTGTAAATATTTTCCCCAAGGATGCGGTCTGCTCATTCATTTATATAATAGTGTCTTTTCAGAGGGAAAAGTTTTAAATTTTGCTGGATTAATGATCGCTTTTTTCCTTTCATAGTTATTGCGTTCTGTATCCTCTCTCAGAAATCTTTGCTAACCATTTCATTGTGAAGACATTTTTCTGTATTTTCTTCTGGAAGATTTATAGTTTTAGCTTTTACTTGTGGCTCTATCATCCATCTTAAAATGAGTTTTATGTATGGTCTAAGGTAGGAGATATTTGTTATTTTCCATATTGATATCCACAGCATTTGTTGAAGATTTTTCTTTCCTACTGGATTGCTTTGGTACCTTTGCCTGAGTTCTTGGCCTCTGAGAGAGAGTTTACTCTGGGCTCTCTCTTGTTTCACTCACCTGTTTGTCTCTCCTGAGGTCACGTCCTCACCATCTTGATTGCTGTAGCTTTGTGGTAAATCTTAAAGGCAGTCCCCCAACTCTGTTCTTTTTCAAAATAGCTTTGGCTAATCTACTTTTTTTTTTTTTTGCCTTTTCATATAAATGTTAGAATCACCTTATCAATTTTCACAAAAATAGCTGTAGGTATTTTGAGTGGGATGATGCTAAAGGAATAAGGCAGTTTGGACACAGTTGCCATCTTTAAAATACCGAGTCTTCCAGTCCACAAATAGGGCGTGTATCTCCATTTATTTAGATCTTCTTTCATTTCTCTCCAAAATGTTTGTTTCATAGTTTTCAGTATAGAGGTTTTGCACATCCTTTGCTAAGTTGATTCCTAGACATTTTATGCTTTCTGGATGCTACCGTTAAAATCTCCAATTAAGATAATGGATTTGCTCATTTCTCTCTTTGTTTCTGTCTGTTTTTACTTCTTGTATTTTAAGCCCTGTTATTGGGCGCATTTTACATTCAAGCTTGTAATGTCTCCCTAATGAATTACCTTCATTTTTTATTATAAATGTCTCCATTGTAACACTATGCATTTATAAGCCTACTTGATATAGCCACGCCAGCCTTCTTATGCTTGTGGTTTGCATGGTACATATTTTTAATCGATTCCTTTCATTGCCTTCATATTTAAAGGATGTTTCTTGCAGACAGCATATAGGTCATCTGACAATCTGTGCTTTTTAATTGGCCTGTTTAGCCTATTTACATCTAATGTAATTATTGCTGTGATTGGATTGAGGTCTACTGTGTTGGTATTGGTTTTCTGTTCCACCTTTTTTAAAAATTTTCCTCCTTTGGTTGCATATTTTATAAGAATTTCATTTTAATTTCTCTATTGGTGTTTTAGCTGGGCTGTTTGCATATTTTGCACTTTTTGGTGGTTTAAACGAGGGAATATAATATATATTCTCAACTTTTCACAGTCTGCTTATAGCTTGTATTTGTACAACTTCATGTAAATTGTGAGAATCTTCTAATTATATAGTTAAATATATTTTTATTTCTTCATACTATACTTTCTATATACATTATTTCTGCATATGCTATAAGTCCCATAACACATTTTACTGTATTTTTTAATTTTTTTGCTTTACATAGCCACAAGTATTTTAGGAAAATAAAAGAGGAAAATGATATCTTTTATAATTTATAACGTTTCTGGGGATCTTTGTTCCATCTGAAATCAGAGTTCCTATTTGCTTTACTGCCCTTCAGTCTGAAAAATGTCACTTAACTTTTTTCAAGAGAATATTTTCTGGTGGTGATTTTTTTTTTCCTGAACATATCTCTATTTGCCTTCATTGTCGGTGATATTTTTACTGAGTATAGAATTCTTAGTTGATAATTTTTCCTTTTAGCACATTAAGGATGATGCTCTCTCTCTGTCCTCTTGTTTTTGATTAGAAGTTATTCAGCATTTATTTATTTATCTCTTTTATGTACTGTGTTACTTGTCTCTGGCTGTCTTCAGGGTTTTTTCTTGATCTTTTGTCTTTTCCACTCTGACCATGATGTGCTTAGGCATTTTTTGCTTTGTTTTGTTTATTTTACTTGGGGTTTGCTGAGCTGCTTGAATCAGAAAATCTGTGGTTTTTAACAAATTCAGGAACTTTGTATCCATTATTTCTTCAAGTATGTTTACTTCCCCTATTTTCATTCTCTTCTCCTGGGGCCCAATTGTACATACATTTGATCTTGCAGTATTTTTTTTCACAAATCACTGAGGTTTGTTTACTTTTTAAAAATATTTTTGTTTTTCAGCTAGGTCAGGATTTATCAATTCTGGCACATTCGACATTCTGTGTCGGATCATTATTTGTTGTTTGTGGGAGGCATTTTCAGTGCATTGTAGGATATTTAATAGGATCCCTGATCTTTATCACTAGATCCAGAAGCATAGTCCTCCCTCCCACCCCCCCGCCCGTTGTGAGAGCCAAAAATATCTCCAGACACTTCCAAATGTCCCTTGGGGAGACAAAATCACCTCCAATTAAGAATCACTGAGCTAAGTCAAGAAATTACTCAGTCTTCAAGCTCACTTACTCTTCCTTCTGTTATCTCCAATCCAGCGGATAGCTTCCAGCTATGTTATTTTTTAATTATAGAATTTGTATGTGGTTCTTTTCCTTCGTAGTTTTCCACCTCTCTGCTGAGATGACCTATCTGTTCGTTCATTGGAAACATATTTTCCTTTACTCCATTGAGCATAGTTGTAATATTTGTCTTCAATATATAGGCCTTATTATTATTTAGGTATGGCAAGACCAATAGACCAGGAGACAGGTGCCATTGGAAATAAGGTTCAATACTTACAGTTCCCGAGAAGAGGGGGCACAGCACGTCATGTTGGGCCACATGAGGAAGCATCAGGCTGGTGACGAGGCAGAGGGAACGAGGGTAAAGGTGGGCAAGAGGCTTTGGTGCAGTTTCTGTAGGAAGGGCTAGGCAAGGCAGGGAAGGCAGGGGTAGGAGTGGCTGTCTGAATAATTTTAGCAGACTTTCGAGTGTAGGGGATGTTCCTATAGCTGGTGCATGGTCCTGAGGTGATTAGGGCAGGAGGATGGAAGCTGCAATGCGAGAGTTCTGTAAGACCCCAAAAAGGGAGATGATCGGGGCTGGGTTTCAGATTTGTTAGTTTGCAAATGAAAGTTGCACTCCTGGGAAGCTCTAGGAATTAGCTCATCTCCCGAGAGGCAGTCCCTTCCGGTGTCAGCAAGGCCTCAGGGTGTCAAAGCATCAGAATGAAACAACTTGCTTAATACAGATATTTTTGTCATCTCAGAGTCAGTCTTCATCGTCTACCATTTCTTTTGGGTGTGGGTCACCTATTCTGGTTTGTATATTTTGTAATTTTGATATGTAGCGATTTTACTAGGTATTCTAATCATTTAAAAATTTCCCTTATGGTTTAAAAAAAAATTTTTTTTAACAAGGATCAATAGACTGTTTTTCAGTTCCCAAATATTTGGATCTGTGAGTGATGCTTTTGCTAACATTTAAAATTTTTATTATGTTATGGTCTCAAACATGGTTTCTTTGACACTGATGGTTTGGCATTTACCGAATCTTTATGGCATAGTGCATGTTTGATTTTCGTGAATGATCTACACGCGCTCAAAAAAGATGTGTATTCTCTGTTGGGTGGATTCTCCAGATATTTATTAGTTCAACCTTAATAAATCTCTTTATCGTCTCTGTGTGTGTGTGTGTGTTTGAGCCATCAGTTTCTGAGAGGGGTGTGTGAAAGTCTCCAACCAAATCTCTTGATTTACTTCTTTCTCTTTGTAGTTCCATCTGTTATTACTCTGCATTTTTTTTTTTTGAGGCCAAATTTTTGGATTGCGTATCTTTCACGATCATTATATCTTCCTGAGTTATTGTCCGTCTCAGAAGATTTCCACTGTCCCTCCATCGCTCCCATCAGGCCTCTGGCTCTCTGTGCATCCTTTCCACATGATGTTTTTACGTCTTTTCTCTAATTCTGGGAAATTCTTGGCTGTTCGTTCCTCCTTGTCCCCCCTCCATTTATTTCTGTCCTCTGGGACTCCTAGAATATGGATGTTGACAGGCCTACTTCTCTTGTCCATATTTCACTTTATTTATGTATTTAAACAATATTTCCACCTCTTTATTCTTTTTGATGCTTTCCGGGAAGGTTTCCTGATGGGGTCCTCCAGCTCACTAAATTATCTTTTGGCTCTTTCTCGAGTGCT